>PISX010010047.1:0-72376 GCA_004024625.1 Mellivora capensis | reverse complement strand
TGTTTGTTTGTTTGTTTGTTTGATAGCAAGGGAACCACAAGCAGGGGGAGAGGGTGAAGCAGACTTCCTGCTGAGCAAGGAGCGCAATATGGGGCTCGATCCCAGGATCCTGGGATTATGACCTGAGCCGAAGGCAGCCGCTTAACAGCTGAGCCACACAGGTGCCCCCCCCGCCCGCCCCACCAACTGTTTATTCTTATTTCTCCAAATGATCACCTTAGAGAAGGATAACACAGGAAAGGAAGGATGAGAGAAGCTCAGAAAACTGGCTACTTAAATGTGCCTTAGTCCTTTCATCTGTATTTTAAAACACGGAGTGTCCTATAAAGCACAAAACTTAAAATTATCAGAGAAATGTTGGTATGAATTTGAGGGACACCACTGGCATGACATTTCATTAATAGGTGTTTGTGTCTTTAGGCCACTTTTGTTCTTTAGAAACCACCAATTACAATGCATATTCTCCTTATCTCTGCCTTAGAGAAATTGCACCTGTGCACAAGACTACATTATTCATAGTCCAAGGCAAATAGGAACCAACTTAAATACATTAGTGAGGGAATGACTTGACCTGTAATTTATTCATATTAGAGAGCAGTGCTAGTCATAGTGATAGTAGGCAGCATCTGCATCACCGGGAGTTTGTTTGAAATTAAACCCTCACCTAAATCAGAATTATCTGGGGGTAGATCCCAAAAATCTGTATTCTTGGGCTTCCTGAAGTACTACCGGCCAGTTAAAGTATGTAGTATATATCTATCATATTGAGTGAATGTGATTTTAAGGATTTGTTAACAAGTGAGAAAAACATTACAAAACAATACGGGCAATAATCATAAACCAAACAAAAGCTACAAAACAACATCATATATTTTCTGTTCTGTGGCTGTGTATAGCAGTGTGCAGAAGAACAGTAGCAACAAGATGGCACACTAACTCATAAGTGGTTTTCCTCTGCAGGTGGGCGAGGAGAAGTGGTGAGGTAGAATCAAGGTTGAATAATGGTGATTCAGCCATACCTCACTCTTATCTGAGAGAGATAAAAGGAAATTTTAAAGCATTGTGCAAAACAGCACAGATTGTTCTGTAAGTGAACTGGAATGAAGGAGATTAATCCTGTCAGGTAGTAAAATGTATTATACATGGTGGTAATGATTTCAGGAATTTACAATGGCTCTTACTAAAAAGAGTGCTTAAGTAAATAGATGGTAGTCTAGAAACAGATCAGAATACATACCAGGGACTTAACGTAAGATAAAGATGTAATTTGAAACCACCGTAGGGAAGATGCTGTTGGGATTAATGCCTAGCCAAATAGAAGGGGGAAGATGGGTCATATACCTTATACTCATAAAAATAAATTCTAGCTAGATAAAGAATCAACATAAAAGGAGACTGTAAACTAGAGAACATAAGAAAAAGAAAAATAATCTTAATCAAAGAAATCATAGAAGGAACAATTCGTAAATTTGACTACAGAGGAATTTAAAAGTTGAGAACCAAACTGAAAATTCCCTTTGAAGAGCTTGATTTGGTCAATTAAGTGGAGTACTGTGTGTCTGGGGAAAATGTGAGGTCATTGTGGTTTTGCTGACATGAGATAATTAAATAAAAGACACCCAAAGGCAAGACACAAGTCATTATTATATAGAAACTGGTAGTAGTGATTGTTCCCTGGGTAGGGGACTTTGGCAGGAGAATTATTTGTTCTATATATAATTCTTCTCAAAGTTTTGGCTTCTATATAAGTTAGCTTTACTATCTAGTTAAATGAAGATCATTTAAAAATTATACCAGAAAATTAGTTTAATCATACCAGATGTTATGATGCCAGGCACTTTGCTAAACACTTTAACAGTAGTAACCCTACATACAACACTTTGGGATACATGGATATTATTATGGACTTCATTGTATTGATGAATAAACTGAGGATTAAAAAATAATTTATGAATTCAGACTTAAACGTATTTCCCTTGCTCTCGCTATGCTATGGGTAGGGGAAGGGGGGCAGAAGAAGAGGGAGAGAATCTTAAGCAGCTCCATGCTCAATGCAGAGCTTGACATGGGCAAGATCTCATGACTCTGAAATCATAACCTGAGTCGAAATCAAGAGTTGGACGCTTAACTGATTGAGCCACCAAGGTGCCCATTCTGTGTTTTTTTTTTTTTTTTAATTGGGAGAGATGTAAAGTGTGTGTTTTGTTGTATGTATATTTTAATCTAAACTGCCAACTGCTACCTTTACTGGTTTGTAAACTTCAACTTATTTTTCTTTGGCCTACTCTTCATGGTCTTTCATAATCTTGTTTTTGTCTAATTTGTTTTCTAGACTCATCTTCTGCAATTGCCCAGCAGAAACTTAGTCCTTTTAAACTGGTTTTCTTTTGGTTACAACTTGGGTTTTATCACACCTCCATTTTTTGCTTTTGCTATGTTCCTTGACTTGAATGCCTTCTTATCAGCTCCTGTGTGAAAAACTTACCTATAAGACCTAACTGAAATTCTATTGCGTAAAGATTTCCCAGGCCTTTCCAGCATAATGTGGTTTCTACCTTACACTCTTTATTCTGTACAGGTTTCCCCCACTATTTGAAAGTAGAGCATTCCTATGAAACCTTTTGTAAGCCGAAGTGGCATAAGCAAAGAAATAATTGCGAAGAAGCAATTACCATAAATTTATGTGGAAAAAGTTTTGAACATTTCCAGACCTATAAAATAACCTCTCAGGCTTTTCTGATACTTTAGAACACACACATACACCTTGGTAATGGAGGCACAGAATAAATTTAGATGAAGTGCAGATGCTCACAGACACAGCTATGGCGGCTTGATGCTGAGATGCTGAGTATAGTTATGGGGAAGGAGCTTCGGGGCCCCCTGGCTTCTCAGGGTGTGTTCCTCTGTAAAGGCTTGCTGCAAAACAAACAAAACACTATTTTCACTTTTCTTGTACAAGCAGAAATCCTCTTCAGAGAAAATTCTCTTCAGATTACTTCTAGTTAGTGAAAATGGGTACTAATGCAGGTCTTTGGTAAAAGCAAAATGTGGTGGAATGTGAACATTGGAAAAGTGGGGAATCCTTGTGTTTGGTATTTCTTCTATTGTGACTTGACTTACAGGTTATTTAACTTATTGTAAATTCTTTTAGGGAAATAGTTGTGCATTATCTTTTCGCATTCCTTAAATGGTAAACATTTTGTTCAGTTGTTATTTTATATCTTTGGACATTTAAAATGAGGCATTTGTAGAACAGTATGAATATTAAGATTGAAAATTCTTCCCAAACCATAAATGTTATGGATAAAGCTTCGGGGTTTAATGTAGAAGATGGTTTAAACACTGTAGCCAGACTTAGACATTTGATTAAAATCAAACAATCTCTTTACAATTTGGACCATTGCTAAACTTCAGTGTAAGTTTTATATACTTTCTGATGTACAATTTTCTGAAAACCTTTTGCAGTACATCAGGAGATTCTTCTCGGTCAAACCTTTTTGAAGATGCAACCAGTGCACTGGGTAAGTATCTACATTGTAAATAACCTTATAAGAGGTAGGGGGGAGGTTCTAATTTCGTTTTTCTAGATCATGAAAGTGTTCGTTTTCATAGTTGCTTATTAAGCTATTAAATGATTTAGATAATTATTTGATTAATATATATATTTGATTAATATACTAAAGACTTTGTAAGTTCGTGTATTATATATTGAACTCTTTAAATTGTATATTTAAAGTATTATTAGAGTTAAGCATATTCTTTTGGTTAAAGCAGGTAATTTTCTATTTTCCAAATGTGAATTTTAAATGAAGTCTTAACAAAGTTTGAACTGTTGACAGGTTTATTACAAAATGTTTATAAAACAGGTATAAAATGTTACTAAATCTGTCTTGCACATCTTTATTCCAGTTTGGAGCCCTATTGGGTCCCATCTCTATCTTGTTGCTTTTATGGTACTGCAGTGAATGTACCTTTCTGTCCCAGCTTTAACTATTGGATAATGCTTTTTCATCTCCCCTTCACACTTAGTCTGTCAAAATCAGTTTTGGTTTTTGACCCCCTTTTCCCTTTGCGACACCTCTAGTACATTTCCTACTTTGCCTGCTAATTGTTGGTCTATTGGCTGGCAACTCCATCCCTCTCCTTTGTTCTGTTCTCTATTACTGGAAATGGTAGGGAGGTAGAAGACTAGGAACAGCAGCTTCAGTGGTATGGGCTTCTAGCTTCTTAGTTACTGCAGCAGCAGGGTTCCAACAGCAGTAGTACCTCATATGATCTGGGGGGTTGGCCTCTGACCTAACTGACTTGAACTCCATGATCCTTTCATTGCCATGGAAATGGCATCTTGGTTGTCCATAACATGTAGGGTCAAAATGGTTGTAAGTAATGAACCTAAGGTCACCTGGATGTACTATACCCACATTTACTCTTTTACATGTACTGTGTTCTGGGACTAGTCTGCTGTCAAATGAGTATGAGTTAGTGTCTAGTCAGCAAAAGAGAAATTCCTTTCAGACTGGGAAGGGCTTAATCCTAGGAAGTTATTAGTGAGATACTGGAAGGACTAGAAGAGGTGACCCAGAAACCAGTCAGGTGCTGTCTGCCCACAGAGCTGGAACCACCTGGCACTTGCCTCTGGTGCTGCTGAACTGTCTGGCTGACACCACTGCCGCCTCCATTGGAAAGCACGGTGCTGCCCAACTCTAGCTGCCACTGTTGCGCCTAGCCCTCTGAAGGCAATGTCGTACCTTTATGTCTTCTGGCACCCTGCACAACTTAGGTCACAGGACCTCTTTACACTTTAATCCTCCCAGTCTTTACGTTGATACCCTGCTACTTTAAACTTGTTTTCTGTGGCTAGGACACTGCTCTTTTCTTGATCCATGTCTCTTGACTATTTCTTTGCAGGCTTTCTAGTTAACTCTTCATTTTATCGGACCCTTAAGTGTATGGATCTTCTGTGGTTCTGCTGCAGATCATAGTTCAAAGTTCAAACTATGGCAATGGCAAATATCACCCATATACTGTAAAGATTCCCAAAATTATAATACCAGTACACATCTCCCTCTGAGCCCCCAGACTCATTCTTTAAGCCACCATGTGGGAAGCCTACAACCTCCATAAACTCTTCAGGTTCCAAATGGAATCCTGTTTTATCCTCTCATCTGATTCTTCTTTGTTCCTCATTGCTTGCATCATCATCTCTACCACATGTTGGCATCATCCTTGACCTCCCTGCCTCTCTTGGGCCATTTAGCTCAGGGTCCTGACGACCTTTTCACTGCCACTTGACTACTTTAGTTCACAGCCTTACCTTACGGATAACTCCTGCATTATTCGTAACTGGTCAGTTCCGTGTCATAGTAGACTTCATAAAAGGCAGATCTCATGAGGTCACTGTTAGTTCCTTTCGCAGCTCTGTGTGACCTGGAAGATAAGACCACAGCTCACTCTTAGTGATACATGCAAGGTTCTTCATCACTACTCCACTGTAACCTCATTAGCGCTCTCTCGTGTTGTCCATTGTCTCTGGTTTTTCTGTGAGTCATTTGCCCTTGTACTATTACTATCTGAAAAGTATCACACTGCTTATAGGCATTTTTTTCTGAGTTCTATAACTTGATTAATTAGGAGGCATAATTTTAGGAGATGTAGCTTGATGACTAGGTGTGGGAGCGCTGGACTCTTAACAGCCTGTGTTAGTATCTGTACCATGACTTATCAGCCATTGTTAAACCATGATCATAGTAAACCTTTCTCGTGGAGTTCTTGTGAGAATTAAATAAGAAACACCATGTCATAATAGTGTAGTTCAGATACTCCACAGTTCTTAATTTTGTTTATATTGATGCTAATTTCTGTACCTGGGAACTTGATTAC
The DNA here is from genome assembly GCA_004024625.1 of Mellivora capensis. Classification (NCBI taxonomy): domain Eukaryota; kingdom Metazoa; phylum Chordata; class Mammalia; order Carnivora; family Mustelidae; genus Mellivora; species Mellivora capensis. The sequence goes on along the minus strand of PISX010010047.1, from coordinate 66,496 downwards.
TGAAGGGATATTGACACTTAAGTGGCTTTGTGCTAGAATCATTTGAATGGATAATTAAGAACAAATATATTAACAAGCCCTGTATGGAAGGGGAAAGGAAAAGTCATTACTCTAAGCAAGATAATGAATGCCACATTTGCTCAAGGATATTTAGTTTTTTTTAAAACTATACTTTCATAGCTATTAAATGCCTTTATTGAAAATGCTGCAAAAAAAAAAAATCATTCAACTCATGAGTGTCACCTGTGCCAGGGAAATGGCAGTGTAAAACGACAGGGTCCTAGCACAGCTGAACTTTTTGTTCACATGGGGGAAAGAAGTGGTGAAACAAAGTAAATTGCAAATCATGATTAATGATTTTAAGGTAACTAATGTCTCCCATTAAGAAAATAGAAGGTACTTATACTTGGGATAGTTAGGCAGTACATCTCTGGGATGTATTCTCAGTTTAAGTTGAGAACTGGAGCTGTGAAGGAACTGACCCCTCAGAGAAGAGGGGTATGTGTGTTTGTAAAGGTTCTAGGACTGTTTCTAAAAGGTATGACTTGTGAAGTAAATGGGAAAACAACAGCGTCGTTGGAGTGTGGTGTGTGGAGATTGTTGAGTATTGGGAACCCAAAATGAGATGAGGTTTTCTTTTTAAAAAGCTTGCTTTTCCAGCTGGCAGAAGAATAGGTTATAGGCTCGGGGGCAGGAGAGGAAGCAGGGTGTTATCTAGATGAGAGATTGTTATGGCCTGGTCTTGAGTGAAGGCAGTGAAGAAAGAGAGAAGTAGATAGTTTTGCGCTGTAATTCAGATATAGGACCTAGCAGATACACTGGTAGTTAAGGTATGGAAGGGAAGGGAGAGGGAACTTGCAGTCACCAGGGTTCCTGGTTCTTGTGCTTGGGTGGATAGAGGTGCTAGTTATTGAAATGGAAAAAGCAGATAATTGTGGGACACATCTGAGAGGGAAATCTTATAGATTCAAAGTCACAGATCAATGTTGGCTAAGGAGTGGGTGGAATGTGAGAAGTGGACACAGCCTGTGCAGTTATCTATGGCTGGAAAGGGAAAGCAGCAGACAGATGGACCAGTTTCTGAAAGAGGAAATGGGATCCGACCAAGGGGATTGGCTTCTGCTTTTAGGATGACATTCTAGGATATAGTCAACTGCTGATCAGGATGATTAAATGGAGAGTGAAGGATGGGAGGTAGACAAGACAGAGAATAACCAAAGGGTCCAGTTCTCTAAGGAGACAAGAAAGGGAATGGTACCCAGAAGAGAAGTGAAAGACAAGATGGCTTAAGTGAAGTAAGTTTGGTGTAGAGAGCTAGCTTTCTTTTCAGACTGTTGTCTGTGGTCTGACATTTCCATGGAGAGCAAGTTTGGGTTGGTGATAGCCTGTGGGATGTGACTTCCTGGGATAGCAGTACTTGGGGCATTACTCAAGCTCTGTATATGAAAGCGTAACTTTCCTGCTTCTAACCTCCTTTTTTCTTCAGCTTTGATAATAAAAGATGTCAAAAGAAAACTGAAGTTGTTACAGTAGAATTGATTGCTTGAAATATCCCTCCTGTGTGTTTTCAAAAAATTAGTTCATCTGTCTCTTCCACGTTGCCTTCTCTGACCTGCTAATTCTGTCGTATATTTATATCTGATGTTTTTATTGTACTTCCTATGTATACTATGTTAGTTTTCTGTTGCTACTGTGATAAGTTTCCACAGACTTCTTGGAAGGAAACAACAGATGAGCACCTATCTTAAGGCGCACAGTAGGTTAGAAGTCTAACATAGTCCTCACTGGACTAAAATCAAGGGGCTAAATCACTGGGCTACCATCAAGGCGGCAGTCCTTTCTGTACACTCCAGGGGGGGAGAATCTGTTATATGTCCTTTCAGCGCTTCTGGAAGCTGCCCCTATTCCTTGTCTTATAGCCCCTTCTTCTATCGTCAGGCAGCAGAATAGCACCTGCAACCTTGCTTCTTTGCTCTTGTCTTTATATCTGTTTTTCTGACCCTCCCCTCTGTTTTCCTTCTGCTTTTAAGGACCCTTGTGATTACATCAAGCCTACACAGATAACCTGGGATAATTTCTCTTTCTTAAAGTCAGCTGATTAACAACCATAATTCCACTTTGCCTCATAACCTAACATATATTATAGGTTCCGGGGATGGGCTGGGGGCATTAGTCTACCGATACACATATATGTTGTAGTTTGTACTGTTACTCATTTTTGTACCCCGAGTCCTGTAGTGCCTGAAATATTGTATATACATATATATTCAAGAAATACACAGGAAATGCATATTTATTAAATGTTTTCTTTCTTTACCTTCCTCCCACGCCACACACCTTTTCTTAGTGACAGGTCAGTCTTATGAGAATATGGTAACTGAGATCATGTCAATGGGATATGAACGAGAGCAAGTGATTGCAGCCCTGAGAGCCAGTTTCAACAACCCTGACAGAGCAGTGGAGTATCTTTTAATGGTGAGAAATATTTCACTTTATTTATTGTAGTTTAATGCCAAAATCTCAAAGACTTTTAAGGAACAGTAATAATTCATAGGAGAATGAAAATATATGCTAGTAATTTATGTAATGCTTTTATTTTTCTTAATTTGTTAACATTTTATGTTGGTAAAATGTAACCTCTTCTTAAAGATTTTGATGTGATTTTTATTTAGGAAACAACATGGCTAAATGAGTTGTGAAATTGGCTCTTCACTTAAGAGTAGTAACTTCTACCCCATTCATGTTATCCTCAAAGGATGACAGTTTGTTTGGAGTGTGGGATAGATTTTTTTTAAATCTAATCTACCATTTTAGTGGCTTTTTTGATGACCAACATACTCCTGGGTATACTTTTTTTTTTTTAAGATTTTATTTTTATTTTATTCGAGAGAGAGAAAGAACATAAGCAGGGGAGCATCAGGGAGAGTGAGAAGCAGGCTTCCCACTGAGCGGGGAGCCCAAAGCGGGACTTGATCCCAGGACCTGGGGATCATGACCTGAGCCGAAGGCAGACACTTAACCAGTTGAGCCACCCAGGCACCCCTCTTAGGTGCTCCTCCTCTACGATAGAGGGCAAAAGTAACAAGTTGGAAGCCCACACCCAATTTTGTCTTGTACTGTATACATTTTTGTAATTAGTTGCCAACTTTTGAAAATGGAGAGATTTCATTTACAAATTCAGACAGCTAAGAAAAAGGAAAAAAACTGACATCCTAAATAAAAACTTGAAAGGGGTGCCCGAGTGGCTTAGTTAGTTAAGCATCTAACTCTTGATCTCAGCTCAGGTCTCAGTCTCGGTCGTGAGTTCAGGCTCCGAGCCGGGCATGAAGCCTAGGTAAATAAATAAATAAATAAATAAATAAATAAATAAATAAATAAATGACTTGGAAGATAAATAGGTAGATTGATTGATTAATTCAGAGAGCTGGTTTGTCTGGACAACTTGGATTCTGGATTTTTGCAAGGGTTTAGGAAAAGTTTTAGATCATAGACTCTTTAATTCATTATCTTCCCATCCATTCCCTGTTACCTGATATAATAGCGTGCATTTAATTCAGTGTATGATGTTATTTACCTGGTTCCATTCACATTTGAATTGTTAGCTTATTTATTGTCAGTAATAGTCAAGGGAGTCTCAGAAACATTTGTTTCTAATGCCTGGAGTGACATCTAATGCCGGCAGCCATTACCCTTCATGTGGTTCATTATGCATAATTCTTCATATGTTTATGGTTTCAACTTCTGATATATTGGGAAATGGAAGCATTTACCATTATCCTCTCTTACCCAAATGTAATACTTCTTCCTTAATTCTTCTCCTTCACAATCTATGTGGATTTCATAAAGACTTTTAATATGTTGTATATGGAAAGTCTTGTAAATCATGCATCAAAATAGTGCTCCAGAAGTCTCAGTGCAGTTTAAATTATAATAAGTTCAGAAGACAAATGCTATAAACTTAGAAAATATTGAAATATTTAAGGTTCTTATATCTACTTTTGTAAATTTTGAATAATTAATTTTTTGTATGTGATACTTTCTGGAGAATGCTTTCTCAGAACTGTGGTTCAGTAGAGGAGATCCTCCTTGCTTGGCCATTGTTGCCACCTGCTCTGTCTCCATTAGATTTTTACCCACCCCAGGATCCGTTTCAGAACTGTACATGTGTCAAAACCTGTTTCTTTGGATAATTTTCAGGCTAGGGTTACAAATGCAAACCTTTCTATCACACAGCTGGTGAAAGTTTCTATGAAATTCAAAAATTAGAGTAATGTATAGCATAAAAACCAAATGTCCAGTTTTGATAAGGTTTGTATTGATATTTTAAAAATTACATTTTTATATACAAATTTAGGATCTTTGATGTTAGATGTAATATGTTGCTGTATGTAAACATCATTTTATGACTTATGTTTTAAATTACAAATTTCCTTATATCTTAGATCTGCACTGTCTAGTAAAATAGCTATTAAGTAGTATTAAGTACAAGTAGTTATTTGAATTGAATAAAACTAGAAGTATATTAAAAATTAGTTTCTTTAGTAACATTAGCCACATTTCAAGTTCTCAGCTTCATGTGATTAATGAATATTTTATTAGCATAGATACAGAACATTTTTGTCATCATGGAAAATTCTGCTGGACATTGTGCTGCCTTACATTATTGCACTATGGATTCTTCTATATCATGCTCAGGTCATTTCTAATCTAATTCGAATATACACAGCTTTTAGATGAGTCTTAATCTTTTACTTTTAATAGAAGCAGACGTCTGTTTGATGCTTTTGGAAATTAGACAAGCACATTAAATAGATCAATAAATCTTTCTTTGTATAATATTGAACTATCTTTGAATGACAAGATATTTTAAAGCTGGGAAATTGTATTGTAGGGGATCCCTGGAGATAGAGAGAGTCAGGCTGTGGTGGACACCCCTCCTGCGGTCAGCACTGGGGCTCCTCCATCTTCGGTGGCGGCCGCTGCGGCGACTACGACGGCATCGACAACCACAGCGAGCCCTGGAGGTTAGCGTGGGCTGGTGGGGGCGTGGGGGCACAGTCCTGAGTTTCTAGCGTGAGGTGAGGCTTGTTCCTGGAGCATCCGGAGGACTCTTCATACAAGTTCTCTATCCATTAATGTTAGAGAAGGGCCCAAAACAAATTCTCCCAAGTGGCGATTGCGTAACTTCTCGCTGAGACCTCAGTGCTGTAGTTTTGGCAAAGGGCACATTCTGTTTAGCCTGTTCTGAGGAAGAGATGCTTCCCAGTTTGCATTTTGTGTTAACATTCTGAAGTCATTCAGAATGTTTGCTCACCTTGTCTCTTCTCTCTCCCTATGCATGTCATAAACGATGTATAATTTCAAAGCCGGGACGATCTTGATCGCTGTTATACCACCAAAGAAATAAAACACTGAGAACTTCGAAGTTGTGTATCTAGAGCTGAAAGCCAATCTTGAATTCACCTCTCTTTACTGGTCAGCATCCACCCTTCCATTGATGAAGGTGTGACTACAGAGGAGGTCCTAGAGCCTGTGGTGGGCTCAAGTTACTTTGCTTTCCTTCAGGCTCCGCTCTGTACACAGTAGTAATAAAGTAATTTAAAACTTCATTTTGAAGAGGCCCTTCGTGATGCTTTTCCTAGCTCTGTGTAATGACAGCTCTGGTTGACAAAAAGCCATGAGTATTTTGTGTACAGTCTCCCAGAGGACAGGCTTTCATTTCTGCAGAGTTGGCATAAGAATGGAAAGAAGAGGCCACAGCTTTGGTTCAGGTAGGGACTGCTGTCCCATTTAGCAGTCCTTAGCGGGTTAATTTAGTTCCTGAGTCTCATTTTCTTCATCTATAAAACTGGTGTCACAGAAGGAAGGTTACTTCTCATACTCATGTGGCCATTTTAATTTGAATGATTTTATTGAATAATTAAGGAAATAACATCGCAAAAACTCCCATAATTCATTAGTAACCTCAAAAACATAATTACATGCAATTCTTGGTTTCCTGTAGTATGAGCAGAGCACAGCCACTGCCTCCCCCCCAAAAAAGTTGCAAGTTCTGTCTTATTTGGCATCCTTAATATTTATTATTGTCATGGAATTTTAGACTAAAGAGTTCTAAATGTATTAGTACTAGATTGACCTGTAGTTTATTTTATTCTTTAAAGATTATTTATTTGACAGCAAGCACGCACAAGCAGAGGGAGGGACAGGGGTAGAGGGAGAAGCAGGCTCCTCTCAGCAGGAAGCCTGGTGTGGGACTCGATCCCAGGACCCTGGCATCATGACCTGAGCCAGACAGATGCTTAATGACTGAGCCACCCAGGCGCCCCTATTTGTAGTTTTTTTTATCTCAAGCTTTTATAAATTACAAATGTTTGAAGCTTAATTGTAATAACCAAAATTGTCTTTTTAATTGTAATTTAAGTTTGTATTAATAAAACTTCTGATCTGCATATCTGAACTCTTAACTTTTAAGTATTAAATACTTTCACTTCTTTGGGTTTGGAATTTCCCAGGAATTCGAGCTCAGATTGTTTTGTTTTGTTTTGTTTTGTTTTCTTAAAGGTTTGGGTTGTATTATAAAGTAAGTAGAATTTTTGGTTTTGTTAATCCTAGATATAAATTTTTTTAGGAACAGTGTTAGTACTTTTTATTTTGATAGAGTGCATGCAGATCATAATTTCTCGTTATTTGATGATACTGACTACCTGGGACAATTGTAGAAAAACTTCATTCTTTCAGTGTTCTGTACTCTACCTATACCGATAGGAGTAATTTCTATAGTATAAGACTTGCACATTGGTATAGTTGAAATATTTCTGTCATTATTTACTCCATTTTTATATACATCTGAGAACTCACCGAATTTTTTACTTGTCAGTGTTCGCTGTCTAAAATTATGATTGAACCAGGTATGTGTATATATATTGTATATATAATTACTGCTTTTGTTTATAATGTTGTGTGTTTTTTAGGACATCCCCTTGAATTTTTACGGAATCAGCCTCAGTTTCAACAGATGAGACAAATTATTCAACAGAATCCTTCCCTGCTTCCAGCATTGCTACAACAGATAGGTCGAGAAAATCCTCAATTACTGCAGGTAACTATTTAATCATAGTTCATTTCAAAAGTGGGTTTGTAGAATATATCCTATTTTTTTTTTTTTAAGTCCATGTGTACTCCCCTTCCCCTCAATAAAATAAGTTTCTCTCGAGTTGCAATCAGTAGTAATGTGCTATAGATTAGGTGTACTAAAAAAAGAGTTGGGGGGTAGAGGTAGGTTAATTTAAGTTGGTCAAATAATAATTTTGGGAAACACTTGATTAAAAAAATCTGAGAAACTCTTTGTAAAAGAAATAATTTATAAAATCTTTTTCCCCCAAACTTAGTGGAGCACTGCCTCGTAGAGACATACCCATGGGCTTATTTAAACCTCAAGTTATGAACCTCAGCGTTGTACTACGTACTAGTGTGGAAGATATAGAAGTTCTGTTTCTTTTTATAATCCCCAAGTAGTTTTTTTTAACATTGATTTGGGGAGATGGGACCCATTTATGAAAGAAAATTTAAATTCTCTTAATTCTTCACTATTTACCTCACTGAAAAGTACCAAGTTTCTTTAATAGTATATAAGAAATCACATCCTTCCAAAGATTAAATAATTCAGAATCATTCTAAAAATAAAGCAGTTACAAAATTCTGGCTTTCTCTGCTGTTTGTATTTAGAATTCTTAGTTTCCTGAAGATACTTTATATCATTGTATTGTTTTTTTGTTGTTTTTTGTTGTTGTTGTCTTTTCTGTCCTTCAAATTACCACAGCAAATTAGCCAGCACCAGGAGCATTTTATTCAGATGTTAAATGAACCAGTTCAAGAAGCTGGTGGTCAAGGAGGAGGGGGTGGAGGTGGCAGTGGAGGAATTGCAGAAGCCGGAAGTGGTCATATGAACTACATTCAAGTAACGCCTCAGGAGAAAGAAGCTATAGAAAGGGTGAGTTGAAGTAAAACTGAAAATTTAGTTCGTTAGTCACACTAGCCCCATTTCAGATGCTCAGTAGTCACATGGGGCTAGAGGCTGCTGTGTGGGGTAGCACAGATAGAGAATATCTCTGCCACTGGAGATAGTTCTTTTGGACACAGCCAAATATAGCATTGTCCTAAGGATTGCAATAAAGACCATGTATATTTATCCCCGTGCTCACATCTTGGCCTTTGTGCTAGCGAAGGAACTAGCAGTGAATGTCAGCTTTATAAAACAGTTATAAACATATTTAAAAAATTAAAAATTTCTTTTTTTTTTTTTTTTTTTAAGATTTTATTTGACAGAGATCACAAGTAGGCAGAGAGAGAGGGAAGCAGGCTCCCTGCTGAGCAGAGAGCCCGATGCGGGGCTCGATCCCAGGACCCTGAGATCATGACCTGAGCTGAAGACAGCGGCTTAACCCACTGAGCCACCCAGGCGCCCTAAAAATTTCTTTATGTCTGAAAATTTATGAGGAAAATGATCTTAGGGAAACCACCTGGGTGGCTCAGTCTGTTAAGCATCTGCCTTCAACTCAGGTCATGATCGAGTCCTGCATCAGGCTCCTTGCTCAGCAGGGAGGGGAGTCTGTTTCTTCCTCTCCCTTTGCTGCTCCCCCTGCTTGTGCTTTTTCTCTCTCTCAGATAAATAAATAAAATCTTTAAAAGAAAGAAAATGATAATAAAGTGAATGCCTAACTCAAGATTATCCATTTTTTTAAATTTTACTTTAGTACTGTCACTAAAATGTAAAATAGATATGTATATGAATTATATATAAAAAAGATGTACATTAAACATGAGAAGCTGATACCGTGATTCTGTTTACATCCTTACTAGGTCAGCCAGTTCATGTGAGGCACTGCAGTGACCTAGTTTGTATGATATTATGACAAGTCATTCATTTTTCTTTAGGCTCCATTGTTAATATTTGTAAATTAGAAATCACTGTACTTGCCCTGTCTTCTTTTGTGAAGTGTTTTGAGGTGGAAATCTGATAAAGTTCATTTTAACTTAGTACTTGGAAAATCATCTGAAAGATAATTTGTCCATATTTATGATAAACATTTCTTCAAGTGTTCAACATTTATAATTACATATTTCTTAAAAGATCTTTTATGTATCATGCTAATATTTCTCCCCCTCAAATAAGGCAAGTGAGTGAATGACACTTGCCTCAGTTCTATAGCACTTTTTTTTTTTTTTTTTTTTTAATGTTTAGGGTATCTGTTCTTGATTTCTGTTTCGGAGAAGAAATTTTTTCTTTTGTTATTTGTGCTTTTGATGTCATACTAAGAAGTTGCCTAAGCCGTGACCAAAAGATTTACTCCTATTTTTTCTCTGAGGAGTTTTATAGCTCTTGTTACATTTAGGTCTGTGATCTATTTTGAGTTACTTTTTGTTTGTAGTGTGAGGTGTAAGAGTCTAGCTTCGTAAGTTTTTGCTTGTGGATATCCAGCACCATTTACTGAAAATTCTGCTCTTTATCCATTAAATTGTCTTGGCATCCTTTTGAAAAGCAACTGGCCATGATTATGAGGGTTTACTAGGCTTTCAGTTCTGTTCCATTGATCTGTATGTTTATTTTATGCCACTACCTCATGGTCTTGATTACTGTGGCTTTTTGTAGTAAATTTTGAAATCTCCAATTTTCTTAAGATTGTTTTGGCTGTTCTGGATCCGTTGCATTTCTGTATGAATTTTAGGATCCACTTGTCTGATTTCTATAAGAAAAGAGAAACAAAAAACTGGAGTTTTAATACTGTGGTTTTTTTCTGCAGATCAGTTTGGAGACTATTGCCATGTTAGCAATATTAAGTCTCACCAAGCCATGAACATGAGATGCTTTTCCATTTATTAGATTTTTTTATACTTTCAGAAATTCTATAGTCTTTGGTTTATGCTTTTGTTAAATTTATTCCTGAGTATATTTTTATTATTTTTGATGCTGTTATCAGTGGAAATATTATCTTAATTTCATTTTTGGATTGTTCATTGCTAGCTATATACAAATACAACTTAATTTTGTGTGTTCCTCTTACATCTTGCAATCTTCCTGAACTCATTTATTAATTCTGATAATTCGTGTGTGTTTCTTAGGATTTCCTAATTGTAGAATATCATTTGCAAGTAGTTTTAATTCTTTTCCAGTATGGATGCTTTCCCTTCTCTTCCCCCTTTCCCCTTTCTTTCTTTTCTTCCCTTCTCTTATCTTTCTCCCTTTGTATCTTTTTTTTTTTTTTTTTAAGATTTATTTATTTATATATTTGAGAGAGAGAGAGCATGAGAGGAGAGGGGTCAGCGGGAGAAGCAGACTCCCTGCAGAGCAGGGAGCCCGACTTGGGACTTGATCCCGGGACTCCAGGATCATGATCTGAGCCGGAGGCAGTCACTTAACCAACTGAGCCACCCAGGCGCCCTCTCTTTTTTTTTTTTTTTTTAAGATTTTATTTATTTGTCAGAGAGAGAATGTGCACAAGCAGAGGGAGAAGCAGGCTCCAAGAGCCCAGTGCAAGACTCGATCGCAGGACTCTGGGGTCATGATCTGAGCCACCCAGGTGTCCCTCTTTCTTTCTCTTTCTCTCTCTCACCTAATCCTGTCTGTGGTCTTCTGTGTATGTGTATTGTTGAATAGAAGTGGTGAGAGCCAACAGCTTTGTCTTGTCCCTAATCTTAGGAAAAGACAGTCTTTCACCACTAAGTATGATGTTAGCTGTTGGTTTTACTAGATTTAGATTCTCAGGTTGAGAGAGTTTCTTTCTGTTCTAGTTTATTGAGTGGTTTTATCACAAAAGGGTATTGGATTTTTGTCAGATGGTTTTTGTGTGTTGAGATGATAGTCTGGTTTTGTTCTCTTTTTTATATGCTTTATTAATAACATTGATTTTTGTATATTGGACTAGCCTTGCATTCCTAGAATAAATCCCACTTGATTGTGGTGGATAGTCCTTTTTATATGTTGCTGGATTTTGTCTGCCAATGTTTTGTTGAAGATTTCTGCATCTGTATTCATAAGGAGTAGTGGTCTGTGGATTTGTGTGTGTGTGATGCTTTAGTCTGGTTGAGTATCAGTAATATTGGCCTCATTAGAGAATGAGTGAGGAAGTACTCCCTCCTTTCCTGTTTGTTAGAAGAGTTTATGAAGAAAAGTTTTAATTCATTCAACAGTTGGTAGAATTCACCAGTAAAATTATCTGGGCCTGGCTTCTCTTCTTGGAAAATTTTGTGGTTACTAATTCAGTCTCTTCATCTGTTATAGAGTTATTCAGATTTTCTGTTTCCTGAACCAGTTTTGGTGATTTGGTCTTTCTAGGAATTTGTATGTTTCATCAGCGTTACCTAATTTGATGGCATACAGTTGTTCACAGTATTTCCCTAAAATTAGATTTTTTTATACTTTCAGAAATTCTATAGTATAGTATTCTATAGTATTATTTCTCTAAAAAGTAGTGTTCCCGCATTTCTGATGTTAGTAATTTGAATGCGATCTGTTTTTTTTCCCCCCATTAGTTTAATTAACTAAAACGTTTATCAGTGTTGTTAACTCTGAAGAAAAAAAGAGCCAACTTCTGGTTTTATTGATTGTATTTTTCTAGTCTCTAGTTGACTTGTTTTCTCTTTAACCCTTACTCTTTTTCTCCTTCTGTTTGCTTTGGATTTTGTTTTCTCTTTTTCCTAGTTTCTTAAGCTAGAACCTTAGGTTATGTATTTAAGATCTTTCTTACTATAGATAAAGCTGTAACCGTCCCTCGAGGCACTGCTACAGCAGCACCCTATAAGTTTTAGTGCATTTGATGGTGTTTTCATTCATCTCTCAAGTGTTTTCTAATTTCCTTTGTGATTCCTTCTTTCATCATTGGTTAAGGATTATGTTAACTTCCACATATTTTAAATTTCTCAAATTTCCTTCTGTTGCTGATTTCAGAGTTCATTGTGTTGTGGTCAGAGAATGTACTTGGCACAATTATAATCCTCTTAAATATATTGAGGCTAGTTCTTTAGCTTAACATTGTCTTTATGGAGAATGTTTGATACATACCTGAAAAGGACATGTGATCTTCTGTTAAGTGTTCTGTAAATGTCTGTTAGGTCAAGTTGGTTCATAATGTGGTTAAGATTGGCTTCCTTGTCAGTCTTCTGCCTGGTTGTTTGTTGTATCCAGCATTGAACGTAGGGATAGCGAAGTCTCCAGCTATTGTTGAATCACCATTTCTTTCTTCAGTTCTGTCAGTTTTTGTTTCGTGTGTTTCAGGTTCTCTTGTTACATGTCTTTATAACAAGGTCTTCCTGATGGTTTGTCATCATAAAATGTCTTTTGTTTTTAGTAACAGTTTTTAATCTTAATGTGTATTTTGTCTGATACTAATGTATCTACTCCAACTTTCTTTTTGTAACTGTTTGCAAGGTATGTATCTTTTTTCCATCCTTTTATTTTCAGTGTATTTGTGTCTTTGAATCTTAAGTGTGGATCTTGTAGGGGCACACAGTTGGATCGTGCCCTACCTTTTATTTCAGCTAGGCAAGCTTTAATCTGGACAAGACTTAGGTAACAAAATCATTTCTAAGTTTTGTCTGATTTCATGGATGAATAGTTAATCATGCTGAATTGAGACTTCTGCTCATGTTTTTTAAGGTCATTTCTTGATAATAGTCAATGCAAGGTGATTTAGACAGTTGAACAGAGGGTTCATAAAAAATACTTGGTTAACAAATATACAGTACCTAGTGAATTAGATAATTGACCTGAGTGCTTAAAAACACTTTTTAAAAAAAAGATTTATTGATTTATTTATTTGACAGATCACAGGTAGGCAGAGAAGCAGGCAGAGAGAGGAGGAAGCAGGCTGCCTGCTGAGCAGAGAGCCCGATGCGGGGCTCGATCCCAGGACCCTGGGATCATGACCTGAGCCGAAGGCAGAGGCTTTAACCCACTGAGCCACCCAGGCGCCCCTAAAAACACTTTCAAAAGCAGATTTTTGAGTAAAAAATTTTAATCATTTATTTATTTTTATAGATTTTATTTATTTATTTGAGAGATCACAAGTAGGCAGGGTGATGGTGGGGAAGCAGGTTCCCCACTGAGCAGAGAGCCCGATGAGGGGCTCGATCCCAGGACCTGGGATCATGACTCAAGCGCAAGGCAGAGGCTCAACCCCCTGAGCCACCCAGGCACCCCAATCACAGGGATTTTTAACAGACTAGGAAAACAAAATTGAATGGCTGATATCACCATTTAAAATTCTATAAAAGTTAACCAGATATAAAAAGAACACTATATGTCTTGATCTCAAAATATATCATGTAATAATAATAATTGATCACCCATTTTTCTATTATGAAGTTTTTCATAAGCCAAGGAGATGGAGAGTGATACTTGATCTGACTGACCTTCATTACAAATAATTGGATGAAGTAGTTAAACTCTTCTCCTGTTGCTCATCTATATCTGCCCCCCCTTCCGTACTAAAACTGTTTGATTGACGCATTTCTGTAGGCTGTAGGGTTATTTTTAAACCATCACAGTCAGCAACTAATTTTTAGTATTAATGCCAGTGAGTATTAGCAGAGGAGCTGTTCATCTAAAAGCTTCAACTAGGAACACTTGGTGGTTGATACAGGAAAGGGTCTAGGCTCCATCTCGCTTCTCAGGTTGGACAGTGAATCCATACTTAGGTAGGCATGTGTTCACATAATGTCTTCAAGAGTTTTTTTGTGCCTTTAATGTTTTCTAGTGCTGATCTGCCCCTGTTGCTATGCTGGAACCCATGTGTATTTTCTCTTTTCTTCCAGTTAAAGGCACTAGGATTTCCTGAAGGACTTGTGATACAAGCATATTTTGCTTGTGAGAAGAATGAGAACTTGGCTGCCAATTTTCTTCTACAGCAAAACTTTGATGAAGATTGAAAGGGACTTTTTTTTAATCTCACACTTCACACCAGTGCATTACACTAACTTTGTTCACTGGATTGTCTGGGATGACTTGGGCTCATATCCACAATACTTGGTATAAGGTAGTAGATTGTTGGGGGTGGGGAGGGAGGGATCTAGGATATAGGGCAGGGATAAATACAGTGCATGTCTGCTTCAATTAGCAGATGCCGCAAATCCACACAGTGTGTAAAATATTATACAACCAAAAATCAGCTTTTGCAGGTCTTTATTTCTTCTATAAAACAGTAGGTAACTTTTCCTAGGTTTCACTCTTTTTAGTGTACTAGATCCAGAAATTTAGTGTAATGCCCTGCTTTATATTTCTTTGACTTAACATTGGTTTCAGAAAGAATCTTTGCTACCTAGAATTTACAGTCTCTGTTTCATGGCAACACTGGATAATGGCTTTGTGAAATTGAAAAAATTTTGCAGCAACCATAAACAGAAATGCCAAATCATTGATGGTTATTGTTGCTGCTTCAAATACGGATTGAATTAATGTGTAAGGAAGCCCTTTCTTTCATGTTAAATACTTAGGGTGAGGGAGGGAGAAGGGGAAGCTTTTCTTAAAATGAAAATAATTACTGCTATTTTAAAATTTCTTGATCATCGAATGTGAGACCCTTTTGACATGATTTGAGAAGCTGTACAAGTATAGGCAGTTATTTTCCTGTTTACATTTTTTTTTTTTTTTTTCGGTTTGTTTTGGGGAAGAAATTGGTAGGTGTCTAATTACTGTTTACTTCATTGTTATATTGCAGTAAAAGTTTTAAAACCACCATTGCATGTTTGCTTTTGATGTATCCCTTTGTGAAATTAGCACTTTGGGGCCAATGGAGATATGCAGCATTCACTATCCCTCTCTTCCCCATCCCTCTGCAGAAATGTGTTTGTCAGTAAGTCGTGAGTTCAAATTGCTGCCTTTTTTTAAACCCACAAAATGCTGATTCAGTTCAAAATTAATACAAATGTTTCAAAACTGGGTTTCTGATATTTGTAAGTGTTTCCTTATTAGATAAGAATGTATGACCATTAAAGTCATTAGGACTATATTACTTTCAAAAAGAGAAGGTGGACAAAAGTATAATCCAGCATCTTTTATTGCATTGGGAAGACAGACTGGCGGAATCTTCTGGAAGGGTTGGGAGATGCAGCTGGAAAAGTACTTTGGAAAATATACAATCAAGAATATCTCATGGCATATTAAAAGAAAAATCTTAATAGCAGTGTTGGCTTTTATTTGGATTTTTTTTCAACTTTGTTTTTTTATTAGACTCTCCTTCATTGGCATTATTTGATCATAAAGAGGGGGAATATGTCTACTTGTTAAGTTTTTATAAACAAGACTGTTTAAGGAATAATTTTTCCCCCTACCATCTGATACTGAGTAAAGAAAATGAATTTGCACAGATTTCTCCCTGCGTAATCTCTTGCAATAATTCTTAGGAAAGTTTGGGGGTGACTTTTAAGCTTTTACGTCATGCACTCGTACCTGTCACTCATGAAAATAAGTGAAACCATGATTTCTCCCCACAGTGTTATCATGTAGTTTAATCTTCATGTGTGTACCCCTTAAACACAGCACACCTTTGGATTTTGTATTACCTGTATGTTTTATAATGGATCATGCAAAATGTCTCAGGAGAATAAAATGAGGATTTGTAAATTATGTTCATCCTTCAGGGCAGAGCAATGAGTCGGGAGGAGGGTGGCATTTCTGGTCGAATAATGGAATATTTTCATTTATTTTACGTCATTCTGTCTGTTGCCTAATTGCTCAGCATAGCGAAAACTGGAAAAGAGGGAAAAAAACAACACAAAAACAAAACCCCAGCAGCAGCCTCTTTTCTCTGGAAAGTGACATCAGAAGTTGGTGGCACGGAGTTTTGTCCTCGGACAACAAAACCACAAATAGTGGGATTAATCATTACGAGAAGACAGTTGAGGCCAAGTTTTGACCATTCTTTACCATGTTCTATCCGCTTAAAGAATTAGCCAAGATGCTGTGGGGGGTGGGGGACAAAAATGGGCTTTTAATGACCCTTTTGCTGTTATCCTTTAATTTACAAATGGTTTTGGTAAATCTCTTAATGTAAGTGGCTCTTTGATTTTGGAATTTTGTGTTTGAGGTATTCTGTCACCTATTTCTTGAGATATTTTTATTGTTTAGTTGCTCTATGGAAAATGTGAGGAAGCTTAAGTTTATACTTGTTAATTCTTATTGCCATCCTCTAGTCAAATATGTCTTTACATTGTTTACAAAATACTGAAGTGTTCCACCATATAATTTTTTCCTGTACTACGTGGCTAGGATTCTAGAGAATTAATTATAAAATATTTTCAATATATCCACCATTGCATTTCTCATTTTTTTTTTAAATAACCCTTTTGCCATATAGAGTCTTAGATTGAGAGTTGACAATGCCTCTGTCACCCATAGTTCTGTTTTCTTCAGTGATTGGCATGTAGGGGGCCAGGTGCTAGATCAATTTTATTGGGTCTCCTGGTTTGTTTGTTTCCAATCAAAACATCAACACAAAGATGGAATACTGGATGGACCCTGAGTCAAGATTCATAAGGGCTTTTAGAAATTTTAGTTCGATTCCCATTTTTCCCATGCTCTTGTGTTATAGTAGCCAGCCTAATAAGACTGCTACAAAATATTCAACCAATATTAAGTAATTTCAGGGCATCAGTACTTCCTGACCAAGTCTGTTCTGGTGAGTTCCCTGGCCATGAGTCTTGAGTACAACATGGCCTTTTAGTTGACCTTCCATGTCCATTTTGTTCTACTTTGATCTTCTAAGCCAGGGGCTGGCAAACTTCAGTCCCATGAGCTAGGAGTGGTCTTTTTACATTTTTAAGGGTTTGTTTTCAAGAAAGGATTTTACGATGTGAAGATGATTCAAATTTTAGTGTCTATAATTTTATTGAAACAGAACCATGCTCATTTATTTACATATTGCCTGTAGCTACTTTTATGCTACAGAGGTTTGCTGTCAGATAGTTGGAGCTGAGACTGAGGCCTACAGAGCCCAAGTAATTATTATCTGGCCCTTTCCAGAGAAAATTGGCCACCACTGTTCTAAACTGTGACTAGCCCATCCTATATCAAAGTATACGATGCTTTCTGTTGCTTTTTGGCATCGTGGCCTCTTGACTTTGGGTCTTAGCTTCAGTGTTGTTTACTTGTGACCATCACAGGTTCTTTCCAGAGGAGTGGTATTAAGCAGTGTGTGCCTTATGTGCTCTCCTAACGTATGTGGTGCCCTAGGGTACCACCTTGGAATCACTCATTGCTGTTGCTGTGCTGTTTCTTGCTCTTACAGTCAGATAATGCCATTCAGCACTAAACACTCAGAAGCACCTGGTATGGCAATGAATTGGCCAGAACAAGGCAATCAGATCTGGGAATCTTTGGGGCCCTAGGGTCAGAGTTGAGACAGTTGAAGGAAGCAACTTAACCATGGCTGGAAAAAGAGAGTGGGTAGAACCCCAGAAGGGGAGTATAGCTGCTGGACCTGTCTGGGTGGCAGACTAGTTTCCAGCACAGTGTGCTAGTTTGGGAATGGGAGCCTGGGAGGGGCGGTGACAAGGAGACAGGGAGAGAAGGCCTGGGCTTGCTAGGGAAGAGATCAGGCACCGCAGCAGTGCCTGGGGAAGCACAGGGACGGTGGTGGAGACAAATGGGCTATAAAAGGCTTTCTCGGGATGCTCAGTAGGGAAGGCAGTGATTCCCCAGGGAGGGTATTCAGTGGAGAGGAGGCTGGGATGACTGAAGAAACTGGTGACAAGTTCACTTCATGTGCCTGGTGCTGCCGATAGCAGAATAAATGGAGACCAGGACTCTGCCATTGAGTTTTAAATTATTTGACAGAACATTTAAGTAGGAATGAATTCTTTTACCAGGTATGGCGGAATTTGTCTTAGGAGCACAGATGAGAAGATAGCCACTGCAGACTTCTGGCTCATGTTGCGCTTAAACTTCGTTTTCCATTCTTCGTAACCTAGGCCCTCGTCCTTTCCCAGCTGGTTTGCCATGAGTTATCGACGTTGAAGGCATGTAATTCTCCCCAGGCAGTGAGGTGGTCTTCAGAGCACCTGGGAAACTTGTTCTCAACTCTGGCTGCCTCTCAAGCAACCTCGTGTTCCTCCCCACCCCATGTTTTGGACAACTACATTTGCTGTGACGAGAACGTTGGGAGGCTTTATCCTGTGTGGTAGCTCTCCAGATGGGCCTTCTGCATGGAAGCCTGTGGAACTGACAGCTTCCATCTCTTTAACAAAGTCCCCAGTTGTCTCAAAACTGCTCCTAGGGGCGCCTGGGTGGCTCAGTGGGTTAAGCCTCTGCCTTTGGCTCAGGTCATGATCTCAGGGCCCTGGGATTGAGCCCTGCATCAGGCTCTCTGCTCAGCAGGGAACCTGCTTCCACCTCTCTGCCTGCCTCTGCCTACTTGTGATCTCTCTCTCTCTGTCAAATAAAATCCTTTAAAAAAAAAACAAAAAAACTGCTCCTAAAAGTTTGGCAGTAAGTTGTAGAAGCCAGTCTGGGTTTTAATTTGCCTGCAATAGTGGATTAGAAGGATACTTGGTAAATTACTCAAAAGTGATTGACAAAAACTGGATGAGAATGATCGGGGCTGGAGATGCTATGCCTTGGAATAGCTCAGGTGGAGGTCTTGAACAATGTTAGGAACCCTGGAGTGGTTTTTGCAACTTTTAGGAGGACTTCGGGGTGGAGGGGGGCGGTCAAACTTATTTTTGGTCAATTAGGCCTGCCTGTGCTGGTTTGATAGCTGTTTTGCTAATTTTTATTTTGTCTCCAGGTCTAAGAAAACTAAAGGAAAGTTCAATATTTTCATATCTTTAACTTTGGTGTTAAAATTTTTAGACCATGTTTGCATTTTTGCAAAGAGCATTAACTTTTCACCCACAAATAATTTCACATATATTACAGAAAAGTCCCAGGGACAGTACAGAGTGCTCCCATTTACCCCCACCCCACCCCTGAACCTTTTTCAGTGTGCGGGATTCCCAGTAAATGTCTTTGTAGTAAAGGGACCCAATCCAGTATAACAAGCCACTTTTATACCTTCCTCGGTCCTTACTTGGTCTTCATGTTCTTAACATTTTTTTTTTATTTTAACATCACAGGACTGTTGCCTTCTAGAATGGCCCTCAATTTATGTTTAGTTGTTTCCTCATGACCAGACTCCAGTTCTGTGGTTTTGGAAAAAACAACAACAAAAAGCTGTGTTTTTTTCCCTGCATCCCATGAGAGGGGCACAGAGTGTCAGCTTGTCCCACTTTGGTTCACTCTGGTTGTTCAAGGAAGGTATGTCTGCCCAGCTTCTCCACTGAACAGTTACTCATTGTTCCTTTGTATTTAGTAAGTGTTTTATGATAAGGTATTCTGAGACAGAATATCCTATTTCTCCTGAAAATTTGGCCCATTCATTTTAGTATCCATCTATGTTTCTTGCCTGAATTACTACTAAGATGGTTGCCAAGTGATGTTCAGATTGGATAATTTCTTCTACATTTATTAGTTAGCAATCTCCTGGATCCTGGCGTTCTCTTTCCCCCATTCAGAATCTGCGTGAGTATGGGCTCGGATCGCTATCCTACCCAGGGGTATACGGTCCGTTACTGTAGCAGGGTTGATGCGCACACTGTCCCGGCTTCTGTCACTGTGTGCCTTCTGAGGGCTGCCTTCTGTGCTTGGCCTGCTCTTACCACTCTTTCGAGTCCCTCCTTACTTTGTGGCACAACACTGTGTTCCAGGCTCTTGTCCTCCCTGTGCCGCAGCTCTGGAATTCGCCGTTTCTTCAAGGAGACCTAGTTCCTTCCGTGGAAATTGTATTTAGAAACCGCCACTGGGTGCTAGGTGTGCTCTTCGCTACTTGAGTCTCAACGTAGGAATTAAGCACACATGCATGGGCACACAGTTGCGTCTGTTTCCATATCTGCATATAAATACTGATAAGTTCACGCTGGTACTTTTCATTCTAGTCCAACACCACAAGGCCCAGTCTAGCTTCTCACTGCCCATGTTCTGACTCCTGCCTTGGTCAGTGAGCAGCTTGGCTCTCGTCATGCTCAGCCTGTAACCCGTCCCCTTAGGCACTCAGGCTCCTTTCCTGGTTGAGCGCCAAGCCGTTGGCAGTGTAGCCACTTCTTTCCACAGCTGGAACATGGATATTTTAAATGTTATTTTTCACTGGACTTAAGTGGAGGTGATAGCATATTTAGGTAAGTTCTGAGTTCAGCGCTCCAGTAATAGCACCGGTGTGCACTGGAGAAGAAGGCCTTATTCATTCCCATTTTTGGGCCACCAGATCAATCGCTAAATGCCCTGGGATGTCTTAGCACATGGAGTTCAAATGCGTGAGTTTTTCCAGTGTCTTCTACTTGGGACCAGTGTGCGTTTTAGGTGCTGGCAATAGTTAGGGAGCCAGCAGGAGGGGCTGGCTGGGGGAGAGGAGTACAGCCTCCATGCTGGGCTCTCTGTGGTCTCCAGTCTCCCCACCCCCCAAGAATTAGTCACATCTCTGTCTTGACAGAGATGCTTCCCTGATCCATATATTCAGCAAATACACATCCAAAACTAGACAAGGCACCTCTTCCTGGAAACCCGTGCCTCCCTTCTCTGTATCCCCAGAACCTGGTGAAGGGCTAGTCCAAAGGAGATGCCCAGTCAATATTGGATACACATGGGCCATGAACACATTATTGGGACATCTGTCCTCTCTCCTGGGGCTCTGAGCTCTCCTGTGCCTTCTGCTACCCCTTCTGTTCTAAAAGCTAAAAAGTTGAGGGACAGTGAACAATATCCTGAAGGCTGCTCTGTTTTTGTGTCCTCACCCTAGGGACCCTTGCAGCAGATTCTAGAAGACCTGACGCAATCCATGAGCTGGTTGTAGACACAGCAGCAGCTGGTGACATGTTCCAGATGGGTCTCCCATCTGAGACTCAGGTGGAGAGTGGACCAACAGCTGCACTCCTGAGAATCCCAGGCCACAGCCAGGTCAGAGAGATGTGGGGGTCAGGACCTGGACTAATCAGGCCTGGATCTCTGCTTTCACACCCCACACCAGCTGTGTGACATCAGCCATGCCTCTCTCCGTCTGTGTCTGATTCCCTCATCCATCACATCGAACCTTTCTCGAGTAAGATGCAGGATGGGAGGACACCCCACCAAGGCCAGGCCCGTGTTCTGATGTGGGTGCCGACTGCCCACCCTGCAGTCTGGAAGAAGCTCTTCACCTTTCTCCAGTGATGAGAAGGTTGCCACGAGAGGACTGAGTGTGGCTATTTCCAGTAGCGCTGAGTGTGATACGGTGCCTTTGTCCTCCCGGCTTTAGTGTTTTCACTGTATTTGCACAAGGCCGGTGGGCTTCCCGTTCAGCTGGGCACCACGGCTCAAACACTGGGCATTTCAGGCACGGAAAGATTTCATTTCCATGAACCGTTTCTGAGCAGTGCTGAATTTTCTCCTATCAGGTTCCAGGCCAAGCAATTAGCAGGTACCTCTCATCTCCAGATAAAATTCGGCAGCCAACCTGCCTGACAAAATGGCGACTGTTCCTCTCACCCGTCCCTGGGGACTCTCTTCTCCATGTTTTCTTTCCATTTCCTCTGACAGTCTTTCCAGCCTGCCAGCAGCACAGGAACTCAGATTTGGAAGGGGTCTGTGGGTGCCCTCCAGTGATCAAGCGCAGTGCCTCACTCATGCCTGACCTCCAGCCTCCACTTGAATACTTCTAGTGATGTGACCTTACTGCAGGCTCAGACTCCTTAAATTTCAGACATTCTAGTTGTCAAACCCCTCTGCTTCCCAGCATAGGCCAGACTCAGGCTCTAGTCACTTCTGTGGGTCGCTCTGTCTACCTTTCAAGAGTGATCATCTCTCCCTGACCACCTCTCACCCTCTAGTCAAGTCTTGTAGATGCTGAAAAAAATTCTTCACCTAATGTATTATGGCAAGTCCCTTCCCCACACTGATGAGGGAAATACTTCAGGGAGGGGCAGTGTGAACTGTAGGAGGAGTTCTCACCTCCCTTGTTCCGCGCCTGATACCTCTATTAACGCACCCTGAATTTGAGATTGATAGGTTTAACAGCCACATCACAGCAGCTATGCTGATATGCCAGAGTTTTCAAGGTTTTCTTTCATTTGGAGTCCACATCTGATCTGTGTTACAGAAGTAAAAGCAGCAGCCCACCACAAACTCACAGGTATTTCCTAGCTCCTGAACAAATGCTGTTTTTACAAAGTACTATTCTGGCCCCAAAGGAGAGCATTAACAAGACCAGGTGCCTTGCCCTGTGCTAAGTGCTTTATCTGTACTAGTTGCCATTTTACAGATAGGCCAGTTGAGGTCAATCAGGCCAGTGTGGCAGAGCCAAGAGGCACACTGATGTCAATTAGCTCCAAAATCACCCAAGGTAACACTGCCTCACATTCGTCTCTTCTTTGTGTCCAAGACTTAGGTCTGTTCCTCCTGTGATGTTGCTTTATTTTGTTTTGTCTTGATTCCTCCTAGCTGTTCAGACAGCTCTTTGCTCCTCTGGTGACCTGCCTGGCTTCGCTGGACTAGCAGTTCTTCACGGGTAACTTGTAGGCCACTCACCCAACCATCTGTGAGGTTGGCAGTACTTCTAGAATAACCCTACGACTCTGCTTGCTGCTTGCACTCCCACTCTCAGAGCCACATAGTGGAGCTTGCCAGAGGCTGTGTGACCTCCGATGGATAGTACCACAGATCAGAGGAGCAGAAGTGGCCATCCAGCTGGCCTCCACTGAGCCAGACAACAAGGAGGTTTGCAAAAACCAAACAACACCATTCTTCTCACTCATGGTTTAAAAATAATTATTTTTCATTAAGACTTTCTTAAAATTTTGACATGTGGGTTTCTCTTAAGTAAATTAATATTTTTTAGATTTCTCAACTTTAATTTCTGATCAAGTACATACTGATAGAACACACATGAACAGGGGCACCTGGGTGGCTCAGTGGGTTAAAGCCTCTGCCTTCGGCTCGGGTCATGGTCCCAGGGTCCTGGGATCGAGCCCCGCATCAGGCTCTCTGCTCGGTGGAAAGCCTGCTTCCCCCTCTCTCTCTCTGCCTGCTTCTCTGCCTACTTGTGATCTCTCTCTCTGTTAAATAAATGAATAAAAATCTTAAAAAAAAAAAAAAAGAACACACATGAACAAAAAATCCTGGGCTTCTCAACAATTTTTAAGAGGGAAAAGAGGTCCTAAGAGCAGGAAGTTTGAGAACTGCTCTAGGTGGTGGTTTTTCCACTTTTCACCCAGTTAAGTGACCCAGAAACTGCTGGGAAGGTGCCTGGGGCACCGGTGAAGTGTTGTCTCTTGTCTGCTGGAGACATGGTTGGCCTATCAGACTTCTGGAACTTTCTGAGACCCCTCTGCCATACTGCCCTCCATTTCTACTTTCAGGAAAACAAACATGAAACTCTTTTCTGCTTGACTTCCCACACCTTTTTCAGTCCAGCTTGCTCCAATTTATACCTTCACCTTGTCTCCTTCTCTACCACAATACAGCCGGACCTCATCATCCACGCCTTTCCACACTTCTACATGTTTACATATGCTGGGCTCTCTCTCTGCTTAGAAGTGTTCCTCCCTCCTTGTGGGAACTCCTGTCCAACCTGCAAAACCCACTTCACTTTACATGCTCTACGAAGGCTTTCCTGCCCAGGAACCAGCAGAGGACTGCCTCCTTGTTCTACTTTCTGAGCATGTAGCATACAAAAGGTGCCTCTCTGAGCATAATTATTACTTATTTGAATATTTGCTTTTTGGACACTGTGTCAAAGCCAAAAAAGCAAAACTTGCCATACCAGTCGGTGGCAGTAGGAGCTCAGCCTCCACCACTAACAAGGGAACTGTTAGAAATTGTACATTGAAGGCTTGGCTATGGGGTTGGGGTGGGAGGAGGGAGGGTCTGACATCGTAAAGGAAAAGGAAAAGGAAAAGCCTAGGTAGGGGATGGGAGAATGCCAGGACCTGACAGAGAACAGGCTGGAAAGGTGACCGCCTTCCACCATGCCCTCACATGCCCCCTTGTGGTGAGGGAGAACCATCCTGTGTTTCAGGTAGGAGGGCGAAGTGGGGCTTGCCAGGCAGGTGAGGAGGAACCAGCACCTCTGGGTCATGGAAAAGTTGAAGCGAGCTGTGGGGAACCCATCCAGAGAGAGGAGGGGAAGATGCCAGCCTAGAAAACCCAGCCCTTCTGGACTTCTAAGTGCCCACGCCATGCAGGGGAACGGAGGGAAAGGAACCAAACCTACTGGCAGGACCGCGGGCACTCAGCCTTATCTGCACTGACTCACTGAGTCCCTGCGGAGAGCTGCCAGAGAGAGGAGGAAGTCGAGGCTCCAAGTGAGCCATCTGCCAAATTCTCATTAGGACATAGCCAAGGTCCTTGCTCAGTGGGGAGTCTCCTTCTCCCTCTGCCTGCCTCACCCCTACTTGATCTCTCCCTCTCTCTGTCAAATAAATAAAATCTTTTTTAAAAAAGAAGAAAAATCAGTCTGTTCACCTTCAGAACCTAACCAAACAGAAACAGCGGGCCCCTCCAAGGGGCTACAAATCACCCAAAACTCCCTGTCCTTGTGTCTGTCCCTGACCAGGTCCAGGAGCCACCTTCCAACTGGAAGTGCAATGACCCTCACATGACTGTGTGGCTTCTCCAAGCAGAGGCCCCTACAGCCCCCAGGTAGAGGAGGGTGCCTGGAAGAAGTGAACGGACGACATTTCCAAAGAGCCATTCTTTTCCTATGGCCTGGAATGCTTTTACAACCTTTTGGTGTCCCTTTCTTTACAACTTCACAAAACTAATCATCTCAAGTTACACAACGCAATTCTGAGCAACATTGAACTTGCACAAACCCCAGGAATCGACTGAGGCCTCATAAATTTCCCACTGTGGGCTTGGAACATATACACATACACCGATGGCTGTCTGTCCGCCTATTCTAGGGGCCTATGGAAAAGGCCTGGCCTCCAGACCTTTGCACATACTGCTCTAGGATCTTCCTCGCACTTCTTCCCCTTGCTTTCCCATTCAGCCTTCTAGATTCAGCCCAGATATCCCCTCCCTCACAAGCCTCACAAGATCTCCTGCATTGGCCCAGGAATTTCTCATGATGCCCACACTGGCTGGAGAGTCTCCCACACCCTCCACCCTAGACCAAGAGTTTCCCACAATGCCCCATGCAAATGGAGAGCCCCCTGTGGACTCTCCTGTCACATTTGCCACTGATACAAGCTTTGCCTTTGTCTGATTTTTTTTTTTTCCATCACTAGACCCCGTGCTCCTTTGGAGAAGGTCTGTATCTTATTCTAAGTACTCTTAGTGCCTGGCATCCAATAGGTGCTCAATACATTGTGGTTGAATAAATGAACCAATGTTAAGGGGTTTCATAACGGCTCAGTTAAGGGTCACACCCGTGAAGGCTTCTCTGATGCTTCTCTCCCCCATGAAAAAACCAACCAACCAACCAACCAACCAGGGAATGGGCTCATTTTCAAGGTTCCTGCAGCAGAGGGATGTGGGTTCTGATAGCAGTTCTGATATTCATTGAACTGTGAAACTTTGGGCAAGTCATCTCTCTTCTGTAAGCCTTAGTTTCCTCATCTAAAAGATGGGAGTCTTTATACTTGCTCTTCAACAGTCTGATGAGCCAGACATTACCACGTATGACAGCAGCTAGTATCTGACATCAGGCTGATGCTTACTGAAAGCATACCCATGTATACAGCAGACCACAGTGTCGCCATTTACTGTTGTCTCCCCTTGGAGTGGAGCTCCTTATGGTTCTGTCCCTGTTCCAGGGCTGGCTAGAGCTTGTTGATGGTTTCGGTGACCTTTCTGTGTTCCCACAGATCTGCTGCGCTTTGTTGATATTCATTGAGCCTCTAAGACAAAGCCCAGCACAAGGCCCCCCATGGACCAGCAGAGAGAATGATTAATAAGGCAGGACCCAAGACCTCCAGAAGGATCACTGTCTGGGAAGGAGCCTCAGGCAAGTTCTCCTGGATGAAAGGAGCTGTCGGTATCTGCCCATGAACAGCCAACTAACTACGAGATTCCCCAGGAAACTCGGGACTTAGAATGAGGAAGGGGTTCTTCCCCAGGGCGGTCCAGAGGCTATGGAGGTAGGAGTGATATCTCTACGGTCCAGGTCTGGGATGAACAGAGAGGGGCGTGTGACTGCTGGAAGAGAGGAGCCCTCAGGCAGCAAGAGGTCCCTACCCCTGCAAGAACTGACCCTTGATTAGCTGCCACTTCACAGCTGTAGTTGATAGGAACCTAGCCTCATAGATTCCTACCCTTCCCGGCCTGTGACATAGCTAGAGCCACCTTCTTGGGGCTTGCCACACATTGCTGGGTGTTGACCCCCGCTGGTCCTTCTGCAAGGGCTGTCCTGGGCTGGATCTTCCCATGGCAGACCTCCAGTGGGTTGACTGGTGTCTCCATATTCATGGATCGATTCACTCCTTCATTCATTGATCCACATGGTATTTGTTGAGCACCAAGAGACCGAATGCTAGACTGAGGATGGGGACAAAGGGCCCAAACCCTGCCCTGAGGAGTTGTGGGACAGAGTTCTGGCAGTCATGACAAGTGTGACAGCAGGTGCACAATCAGCACAAAGATGGGACTTCCAGGTAGCTGGCAAGAAATCAAGGAAGGCTTTGTGGAGCAGGGGATGTGTGAGCTGGGTTATGAAGATTTGGTGGTTCACAAAGCAGGAGACATGGGAGGAAAAGACAATCCAGGCTGAGAAAACTGCTCTTGCAAAGGCACAGGTACAAGAAAGGACCGGGCACGTTAGGGCATGGTGAGCTGGTAGGCATGGCTCAGGTGTCGGTCTAGGAGATGGGAGGTTAAGTTAGGACAAGGCCAAAGTTAGGCATTTACGTGCCGTCATGAAGGCTCGTGCTTGACTTCAAGGACAGTGGATGCCAAATAGGTTCCATGGACACGTCCTCAAGCCTACTTATCAAATCCACACATATTTACTGAGCACCTACTGGGAGCCAGGCCCAGGAGGGAGCTGAGCAGATCTATACTTTAGGCTTTAAAAAGCTACACTTTAGGCAGCTCTTTCTGCCTGTGCATGCTTTAATAAAAACAACTTTTTGCACAGAAAGAAAGAAAAAGAAAAGAAAAAATAGAAAAGAAAGGAAAGAAAAAAGAGAAGAAAAGAAAAGAAAATCTACACTTAATAAAGCCACACTTTATTGTTTTACATTTGGAGCTCCTGCATGCAATTCTATTAGGGAAAAAAAAAGATTTATTGACTCAAAAGAAACACAAACACAAAAGAGCCTGCAGCTGGGGCGCCTGGGTGCCTCAGTGGGTTAAAGCCTCTGCCCTCGGCTCAGGTCATGATCTCAGAGTCCTGGGATCGAGCCCTGCATTGGGCTCTCTGCCCAGCAGGGAGCCTGCTTCCCCCCAACCCCTCTACCTGCCTCTCTGCCTATTTGTGATCTCTGTCAAATAAATAAATAAAATCTAAAAAAAAAAAAAGTCTGCAGCCTATTGCTTCATTGAGGAGCCAAGGCAGGTTTTGTTTTTTCTCGGTGGGTGGTGGTGGGCGGGTGTGTAGTGTCATTTCTTTATTTTGTTTTCAGCAGGGGAGACAGATATGGTCAGATCTATTTTCAAAAAGATAAAGATAATTCTGTGGTTTCTCAGCCCTTTCTTGCAGCCACAGGACAGGAAGCATGAAGCCCACTCCCTGGAGGGCTATTTCTCTGGGCCCGGAACTCTAGGCTGCTTCTCTCTACCCTACTGGGTGCTCCCAAGGATAAGCCTTCTTATCCTTTGGTTCCAGGAGCCAAAAAGAAATGTTCGTTCCTTCTGGGAAGAAACGTGACCTCCTTTGAAGCCAGAAGCATGAAGCCAATGTAATCAAAATACCCACCCAACCTCTTCTCCTTCCCGGGGTAAAAAAAAACAGCTCTGAGGACAGCCTGGAGGAGTGGAAAGAGCCCAGACTCTTAAATGATGAGGATGTGCTGGGGTGCCTGGATGGCTCAGTGGGTTAAGCCTCTGCCTTCGGCTCAGGTCATGATCTCGGGGTCCTGGGATCGAGCCCCGCATAGGACTCTCTGCTCAGCAGGGAGCCTGCTCCCTCCCCTCCCCCGACCGCCTCTCTACTTATGATCTCTGTCAAATAAATAAAATCTTTAAAAATAAATAAATAAATAAATAAAGCAGATGTGGGTTCAAATCCTGGTTTGAGCACTTATTCGTCATGTGACCTTGGTCAAGTCACTTAGATTGTCTGAGCTTGAGTGTCCTCATCTGCAGTGATAATAATTATCACTCACACTCACCTCCCTCACCAGCTATTAAGACATATTACGAAGCCATAGCCAAAGAAGCAGGCAGGGGACAAAGCAGAAAGTGGAAGAAAACATGACATTGTGAAACAGATCTAACAATCCATGAGAGCTTGTTGTAGGAAAGAAGTGACATCAAAAACGGAAGGACAAAGGATGGAATCTGCAGTAAATGGTGTTGGGAAGCTGGCTTCCATCCAGACAAAAATAAAGGCTCCTAATCATGTGTGTGTGTGTCTTCAGTTATCTTTGGTTGACTAAAGACCTAAATGAGAAACGTAAAACTATAGAAATAATAGAAGGGCTTTACGGACCTGGTTAAGCAAGAGGCATCGTCCTGGGAGGGGACATCCACCACAACGGGGACCAAAAGGTTTGGCACAAGAGCTCAAGAGCCAGGACGTCTACCGAGGCTGTTGGTAAATCTGTACACATCTCTGGCAGAACAAAGCAGCTCTACCTTCAACCGGTTTGTGCTGAAGAGGTTGTTCATGAGTTGCTAACTGATGGCCTCTATTCCTTTCCTAGATGCCCCAGAAGATGAAACTTGCTGCCAGGAAGACAAAACAACTGTGCTAGTAGGATCTGCAGTGGGGGATGTGCATGTCCCAGAGGTCCCCAAACTAAAGGTGTATACACTACACAGATGAGCCACATCAAGGCCAGGAACAAGATTGTCACCTTCAACCAGTTGGCCCCGGACTCCCACAAGGGCTGTGTCACCCTTCTGTTCTCTGATCCTCAAAAGGGACCAGAGGTGTACAGGCATTTCAGCAAGGCCCTCTGAACCCTACACAACCCCACCAGTCCCTGTGAGTGCTCCAAGGACCAGAAGTCCAAGTGCACCGGAGGCCAACTGGCCCATTGTGGCTACAAAAACTAACCTCAGATCCTGCCTTGTTATTAAAAAGATTTTGGATGCTGGGAAAAAAATAAACCGATAAGAAGAATATAAACAGCTCTCTTTGCCAAATCTCCTGCAAGAATGAAGACCATTCTCAGCAGTCAGACTGTCGACATTCCAGAAAATGTCAACATCACTCTGAGGGGATGCGCGGTTCCTGGGAAGCCTCCTGCAAAAGGGCTTCCATCCTATCGATGTAGAAGTCATTGGAAAGAAAAAAGTCTCCTTGGAAAGAAAAGGAAGAGGCTCCTAGCTGACAAACGGTGGGAAAAAGGAAAGAACTGGCTACTGTTAGCACTATCTGTAGTCACGTACAGGACATGATCAAAGGCGTGTTCTATTGGGTTTCCCCTACCAGATGAGGTCTGGGAATGCTCACTTCTCCATCAACGTTGTTATTCAGGAAAAGGGTTCTCCTGTTGAAATATGTCCACAGGGCTCAGATGAGGCCAGGTGTTGCTTGTTCAGCATCTCAAGCCCAGAAAGATAATTCTTGAAGGAAATTACATTGAACTTATATCAGACTCAGCTGCTTTGATTCAGCAAGTCATAGCAGTTAAAAACAAGGATATCAGAAAAGTCTGGGATGTTATCTATATTTCTGGTTTTCTTTAAAGAAAAAATTTTTACACTTGATCTTAGCCAAAAGGCCGAGAAGCGATTAAAGAAAAAAATTTTAAAGATTTTATTTGTTTATCTGACACAGAGAGAGAGAGAGAGAGAGATCACAAGTAGGCAGAGAAGCAGGCAGGGAGAGAGGGGGAAGCAGGCTGCCCACTGAGCAGAGAGCCCGATGTGGGGCTCCATCCCAGGGCCCTGAGATCATGACCTGAGCCAAAACCAAGTCAGACGCTTAACTGACTGTGCCATCCAGGCACCCCAACACCGCTACATGTTCTAACAGTTGAAAACTGCCTTGCCCTAGGGTGTGCCTGTGCTTCACCCCCCAACCCAGTGATGGGGTCCTTCCTGCCAGCTGAGGGGGGATAGTACTGTTCCCAAGCCCCCATTCTAACCACCTGCTTTCTTGGACCACTCCCAGCACCAGCTGCAGAAGGTAAGGATCTTGGCAAGAAAACAATGAAATGGGGTTTGGATGGAGGTGGGGGCAAGATGTGGATCAGAGATCAATGACTGTGAGGAACTGGACTAGGGAAGTCCCCTGCCATGCAGGTCTGACAAAACCTTGGCTTGTCCCCTGGGAGGCCTGGAGCAAGGCTCACTGGGCAGAGCTGTCCCCCAGTCTGGCCCAAGTGATGGAGCCTTTACACCACCCCTCCTCCCATCACTCTGCCGTGGGGAGGACATGACCTTGGGAAGGACCACTCACTGAAGATGGCAGCAAGTCCTTCCATGCAGGGGGCGCTGGGAGCCACCCCCATGTCAACCACAACCCAGGAATGCAGTTTACACTTGAAAGCAGACCTTACTGATAATAATGACAGTTAACATTAAATTTCCAGGGCCGGATCAGGCTCAGTGTCATGGATCCTCAAAGGCAGGGACTGTTATCATCCCCATGCCTGTGGGCACCAATGAAGAAACTGAGGCACAGAGTGCTTAAATGACTCAGTCAAGATTGCTTGGCATGGGACAGCATTGAGATTCTGTCTGGAGATGTAAAAAAAAAAAGTTTAATAAAATTATTTTTTTAACTTTTTTTTAAAGATTCTATTTATCTGTCAGAGAGAGCGAGCAAGTGCACAGGCAGGGGAACTGGCAGAGGGAGAGGGAGAAGCAGGCTCCCTGCTGATCAAGTTGCTGGATGCAGGACTTGCTCCCAGGACCCTGAGATCATGACCTGAGCCGAAGGCAGACACTTAACTGACTGAGCCACCCAGGCGTCCCAGTTTTATAAAATTCTTTTGGAATTTAAAATTTTCAGGAATAGGTAATACAGAGATCTCCTGCACACCCTTCACCCAGGGTCCCCTGATGGGAACATCTTGCACAGACGTTCTACGCCTGTCACAATTGAGAAATTAACACTGGTATATTACCATTAACTAAACCACAGGCTTTATGTGGCTTTCCACTAACATCCTTTTACTGTTCCGAAATCAAACCAAGATACTATGTTGCATGTAGTGTCCCACAGACTTGGACTCTCCGGTGTAAACTTTTGACCTGTCTGCCTCACTCCCTGCTGTTCCCACAAAGGCTCTGTGGCGATAAACCCCTCAGGGGCCACTCACCGCCCCAGGTGTGTGTGGGAAGCCCCAGAATGTGACCTACTGACTGGCTCACTGTTTTCCCTCTGTCTCCTCTCTGCTGGCGTGTGGAGAAAACTCCCACCTCCGCTCAGGCATGTGCTTGTTTTGATTTCACCCATCAGACGTTTCCTGGTGCTCTCCTGGGTCTGGAGGCGGGCGCCATCTCGGGGCACCCGGAGCTTCCTCTAGCTTGGCTCTGCCCCCCAGCAGTTCCCGGCTCGCTGTCCCCCTTCTCTCTGACCTGCCCACCACCCGGGCTCCCTGGCCCTGCAGGTTTGGTGTGAAGAAGAGTGAAGCGGGGGACCCCTGTTCTTGCCCCCACGCCACACAACCACCTCACAGACCACACAGCCACCTGTCGTATGTCTGCTCTGGGTCCTGAGCCCCAGGGGCAGGTGCCCACTGAAAGCGCATGACCTTTCTGCTCTGGAATGACAAAGAAACGATCAAGCTTTGCTGGCTCGGAGTCGGAGAAGATCTGAATTATTGTCCTCCACTCCCACCTCTGCCAATTACCACTTACTTGGGAGACCTTTGTATGATTCCATGTCCAGTTTTCTCATGGAACCAATGAGAACAGCATCTTGCTTCGTGGTTAAAGAGGGCACACCGAGGCTGACAATCTGGGGCTCTGCTGTTTGCTGTGCGGCCACTGTCACATGTTGCTTAACCTCCTAGCCCACAGCTCCCTCATCTGTATCTACTTTTTAAGGCTCTTGTGAAGATGAAGGGAATCATCTTTGAAGACAAAGCATCTAGAGCTGTGTCTGGCATGGACACACTGTCAATGAATATTAGCTCTCCGGTAATTGACATGGATGTTTAGAGAGAATCAAATGAGATCGTTCATTGAAAGGTGTATTGTAATTGGCAAGGCATGCTGAAAGGTGGTTAGTGTTATTGCCTTTAAAAACCACTTTATTATATCAGGGGACGCAAGCCATCCGCAGGAAACTGTTACCTGTCTGGGTCGATTCCCATGGTCAGTACAGCTAGAAAAGGGAAGAGTTCACGAAGTCTACAGTCCTTAATTGTGTGTTCCCTAGAATTTTAGGCACCAAACTGATGGCTCTTTCTTCCTCCCTCTCCTCTTCCTCTTCCCCCTCCCTTCCCCCTTTCCCCCCCTCTCCTCCCCCTCCCCCTCGGTTTAAGACAGAGAGAGAGGGAGAGAGAACCTTAAGCAGGCTCCACGCCCAGGCAGTGCTCAATTCCATGACCCTGAAACCATGACCTGAGCCAAAATCGAGAGTAAGAGGCTTAACCGAGCCACCCAGGTGCCCTGGGAATAGCTGTTTTTATCCACATTTAATGGCTGTCTAAACTAAGCCTCAAATGTGTTCCATCCCTCAAGAAGAAGGAATCAGTCTATTTATCTGAAAGGCTCCCATGTTCAGACATTTCTAGGTGCTGGGGAGTAACCACAATGGGCCCCTGCTTTAACGGACCCTGCATTCCAGCGACAGAGTCAGCCGATGCGGGAACCAGCGTTTGCCTGTCTGCTCTCAGATCCTTCCCTGCGCTCCCTTGCTCCCTTGTGTGTCCCAGAGGGGTGGCCCTGGAGAAGCAACATCTCCCCTTCGGTGCCCACCCCGAAGCAGCCAGCAGAAGCCAGCTATGAGGCTTACTGTTACTGCTGCCGTTGCTGTTATTGTCAGCTGCGTCTGGGCCCAGGCAGGGCTCCAGCTGCGGGGATGGGGTCGCCCACGGCAGGGGCTCCCCGAGCGCTGCATGTGTTCGGAAGCCTCCGCTCAGCGTGCTCTCGCGGTGGCTTCCCTGCGTGCGAGTAATGCTGTAATTGCAGCCTTCCCAGCTGTCGGCCATGGAGACAGCCCAGAAAATGAGGTTGGCTCAGTAAATATTGAACCAAATTATGCAAAAGAGCTCCACAAGAGACTCAGCTGTGGAGATGGGGGGCTGATTGGTGGGCCCAGCTTGCAGGAGACCCCTCCTCTTCCCCCAGACCGCTCTATCAGCCAAGGCAGCCACCTGGGACCCACCAGTGAGTCTGGGACTGGATTGGGGTCTGGAGTCACCCCAGCCTGCTCCTGAGGTCAATCAGGAATGAGAATTGAACAACTTTGCAAGTAAGGTTAGTGGGGAGCGGTATAATGGGGTGAGGGAGGGGGAATGGCATTGAGTTCCTGCCACACCCTCACCTCTCCCCAAAAGAGGCTTCTTTGTAAATAAGTCTTTGAGGGCACATGGGGGGGGGCAGGTGCGGAGCTCACTCTCGGCACGCCCAGCTGCAGATGAGAAGTGGGGTGATGGGATCCCCCCTCTCCAGAGTAAAGCATTTCAGTGGCTCTTTCCTACTGACTAGTCAAGGTCCTAAAACCTCCAGTGTCTGAGTTCACTGTGGAGAAAATGAAGAGTCTAGAAACATGGGTTGGGGAGCAGCATGGGGCAAGTCAAACTCTAAAGCTCTTTTGTGGCTGTGGAAGGGCCTCCTTGTGGCTTAGCAGGGATGAAAATGTGTCTGGCACGTCTGGTGAGAATGGATGTAGGGGGAAAGGGAGTTGGTGTACGTGACATATCTGGCTGAAGGAGCAGGGCGGGTGATAGCAAGAGCCTCTGGGAGAGCCGGGACGGGCAGATCCCTCTCCTTCCCTGGAGGACATGGGACCCCCGCTGCCTGTGTTGCCCGGGAACACAAGGAGCAACCCCTTGAGCCCGGATGCCCGAGAGAAGCATGGAGTGGGGGAAGCAATCTTCTTCCAGTTCCTTCATAGACAGTGGTGGGGTTTGAAGTGATGGCAGCAGGGACAGCGTCACTTTGGAAACCCCAGCAAGTGCTGCTCTGGGTGGCCTGTAAGTTGATACCCTGAGGATGGGCCTGGGTGCTCCCAGGGGATCCCTGCCGCGGTGACAAAGCATGGCCAAGGGTGACGTGGGCATCCCACCTCACCACAGGAGCTGGAACGGAAGAATGAGGGAGGTGTGTTCGGGAGCTATGTGGGTCAGCCCAGGGACGTCTGTCCAGAAGAAGCAGGAGACTTGCAGTGGGTAGAAGGGGCTCGCTCCTCCGTCAGCAAGGAAGGGCATTATATTTGTTTCCCATTTCTGCTGCAACCATCAATGGAAAAGGAGCAGCTTAAAATAACATGTGGGACGCATGGGTGGCTCAGTGGGTTGAGCCTCTACCTTCGGCTTGGGTCATGATTTCAGGGTTCTGGGATCAAGCCCTGCATCGGGCTCTCTGCTCAGCGGGGATCCTGCTCTCCTCTGTCTCTCTGGCTGCCTCTCTGCCAACTTGTGATTTCTGTCTGTCAAATAAATAAATAAAATCTTAAAAAAAACCCACAGATTCGTTATTGCACAGATCTGGATGTCAAGTGTCTCATGGGATTAAAATCAAGATGTCAGCAGTGCTGTGCTCCTTTCTCAAGAGCGTGGGGGAGAATCCTTTTTTCCTTGCCTTTTCCCATCTCCTAGAAGCCACCCACATCCCTTGGCTTGCGGCCACATTCTCCAGACCTCTGATGCCATTGTTGCATGCCCTTCCGCTCTGACTCCCATCTCCCTCCTATCAAGACCGTTGTGATTACACTGGGCCTACGTGGACTGTCCCCTTATGTTCAGGTCAGCCAATCAGCGATCTTAATTTCGTCCTCAACCTTGATTACCTCTTGCCATGTACTCTGACATAGTCATAGGACCTGGGGATCGGGGGCGGACCTCTGTGGGGGACTGATATTCTCTCTATGCTAGGCATAGACTAAAGAAACTGAGTTATTTGTGTTCAGGGTAACCCCCAGACCACCGGAATGTTGGCAAGGCCTGGGGAAATTAGTCTGACGAACACGGCATGTTCAGCAAAGTAAGCAAGTGCTGGTGACCTGGTTTCTACGTGAGATTAGAAATTATGGGCACCCTGTTGTCATTTTCTAAGTACGAACGCTCCTTCACTATAAACTTTAGAGAATTTCCCTCCTGTGGCCTTAGGAAGAAACCTAAATGCTTATGTTGCTCTGTTGCAAACAGATGAAACTGAGGCAGCTTTTTGTTTGTTACTTTGTTTCTGGTTGTTTTAGTGTGACTTTTCCCTTCAATAATCAAAACCTTTCTGATTTTATAACTGAACGTTCCTAAGTGTTCCCACTCCCAAATTCATAAGAGATCATCTTTATCTGGAATTATCCTAGCAGTGGGAAGGGTAGATTGGTAAATCTAGGGAAATCAGAGGGATCCAGAAGGGATCCAGAAAACTTGCGACTGGGCAGAGAAACAGATGGGTTTTTCCAACAACAAAAATTCTTTCTTGCTGCCAATCAGTTGTGGGGTAGCTGGAGGCACCCTGGAAATTCCATTTCTTTTCCAACTTGCCTAAAATAGTCTTAAACATGGGAGTCTGGTTTGATCCCCGTCATGGACCCGCTAGGCCACGAGCTAATTTTGTTCTCCATTTTACCCGCCCCTGATATGAATCTGGTTCCTCTTCACTTCTCCAGGCTTATCTCTCTCCACACCCCCTCCAGCCACCTGTGAGGTCCAAGGACATACAAGAGCCATTCGGAGAAAATGCCAGCACCCTCACACCGGGTGGCCTTGGCAACCTCTCCCTTGTTTGTTCAATTTGTCACCCTTTGAGCCCCAGATCAAAATGTCAGCCTCTCGTGCAAAACAGTGCCTGGCACTCAAAGACTGGTGGGCCTAGGCCTCTATCTGCTGGGAGCAAGGGAGGAGAACCATAGCTAATGAGCCTGTTTTTAAAATCCTCATAGAGGGACGCCTGGGTGGCTCAGTGGGTTAAGCCTCTGCCTTCGGCTCAGGTCATGATCTCAGTGTCCTTGGATCGAGCCCTGCATCGGGCTCTCTGCTCGGCAAGGAGCCTGCTTCCCCCCCTCTCTCTCTGCCTCCCTCTCTGCCTACTTGTGATATCTGTCAAATAAATAAATAAAATCTTAAAAAAAAAAATCCTCATAGAAAATCTCCACTGCTGACATCCAACCAAACCCTGTGACGAGTATGCTCTGCACGTGACCTCATTTCCTCTCTGGGACCTTAGGAGACAGAACTCACTGTCTCCACTTTTTGGCTGGCCAAAGTTTAGAGAAATCGAGAACATGTCCCGAATTACAGAGCTGGCAGGTGCCAAAGCCAGCCTCTGCTAATCCCCAAACCCACAACCTTAGCCCCCGTAGTGTACTGCCTCGCACACCAGAGGCAGAAGCAAAGGGCACGGGCAGTCCTTGCAGGTGGCCCGGAGCCGTAGACCAAGCCTGGGAACTGGCCTGAGAAAACTTTGGTGTCGGTCCTTGAGGGGACTCTTACGGCTGTGGAGTCCTGGGTGGGTCGCTTGGTCTCTCGGAGTCTCGAATTCCTCGTGCCTTTCTCACTGTCTCGAGGATCAGGTGGACGGAGCCCATGAAAGCCTAGGGAAGGTTTCTCAACTGAGTATCAGGGGATTATCAAGGGGTATTGGGAAAGGCTTCTTGGCAGAGGTAGCAAAACAGATGCAGAAACAGACAGCCTCTGTCCTGGGGCCCTCAGGGCAGA
This sequence comes from Mellivora capensis, assembly GCA_004024625.1. Taxonomy (NCBI): domain Eukaryota; kingdom Metazoa; phylum Chordata; class Mammalia; order Carnivora; family Mustelidae; genus Mellivora; species Mellivora capensis. Next base: position 29,551 of record PISX010010047.1, on the reverse strand, counting down.
CACTGGGCAGATAGAAGGCACAAGGGGCCCAGCTGCATAAGCACCGGCTTTCTCTAGAAGCTCCAGCTGCTGCAAGCATGTAGGTGGGACAGTCCTCGGCTTGGTCACCTCCCACTGCTCAGGGAATCAGCTCTGCTCTGCAGTAGGAAAAAATAAAAATAAAAAGCCTCTGGGGCGAAAAATCCAGGCTTGCTAAAGTGCTCAATCGGGGGTGGGGGTCGGGGGGAGAAGCACTCACTCTGGATGAGGATTTATGATTGGCTTCCTTTCACTGAACCACAGAGTGAGCTCATTTGGTGAGTAGAAAGCCTGGCCAAGTGCGCCTGGGATCTGACAGATTAGGGGTCCCCGTCCACGTTGGGATTGAATCTGTTGCCATCAGAGAGTCCTGGAGTCTTCAGCTTCCTCGTTTGTAACAGAGTGACAACTGTTCCATGACCTACTTTACTCTGGTAGGATGAGTAAATGGAAGAAAGAAAACCAACATTTTTTCTTTTTTTTTTTTTAAGATTTTATTTATTTATTTATTTGATGGAGCGAGAGATCACAACCAGGCAGAGAGGCAGGCAGGGGGGCTGGGAAGCAAGTTCCCCGCTGAGCAGAGAGGCCCATGCGGGGCTCGATCCCAGGACCCTGAGACCATGACCCGAGCGGAAGGCAGAGGCTCAGCCCACTGAGCCACCCAGGCATCCCAAGAAAATCAAAATTATTTCTAATTTAGAAAGTACCCACCAGTGGTACTTCCATGGGGTGGGGAGCTGGGCGGCTGGGAGACGGGAGTGGGAAGGAATCTTTTCCTTGTGTATCCTTTGTACGTTTGGGGAGTTTGAACCATGGGAAGGCATTATTTATTGAAAAGGTAAACTTGGGGAAAAAAACGAAGTCTGCAAGAAAGTCAAAACTGATACATGCAAATATTTCCCATAATCGTCCTAGTTTATGCTTACCAGGCACTGAGAAAACTGAGTTCTGTTTTCATGATTCCTGGTCTCCCACCGCTCCTCACTGCCTTCCCAGCAGACTGCGATTTCTTCTGCAACGGCAAGGATCAGATTCCTTGGGGAAAGTGGGTGGAGAAATTTCTCCTTCATGTAATTGGCCACAGAATGTACAGTAGTCACTTAGGAGGAGCCGAGGCCCTTTCAGGTGACCTTGGAGGGATTTCCAGGCATGCTGCTGACAGAGACAAATCAGATGCAAGGAAACAGGTGACCTCATTTTATAAAACAAAGACCAATCGCAGGCTGCTACAAACAACAAAGTAGACGTTTGTACGGTTCCGGTCCAGAGTAGAGGGAGGACACGAACCAGACTGTGAACAAGGACTGCCTGCAGGTTGTGGGTGGGGTTGGGGGATGGGAGGGCAAGGTGTAGATGATTTAGAAAGGTAATAATGCCTTCTCGTATAGGCAGATGTATACATGCGCATGTACGTAAATGCAAAAGGGGGTACAAGGAAAGGTGAAAACCAGTGTTAATGGTGATTATCTCAGGGTGCTACCATTCTAGGTGACATTTTTTGTTCGGATCTGTATAAGAATACAGTTAGCCCTTGAACAACACAGAACAGCACAGTCAAAATCCACATACATATGACTTTTGACTCCCCCCAAACTAAGTATTAATAACCTACTGTTGATCAGAAGCCTTACCAATAATATAAATAGTTGATTAACACATGTTCTGTATGTTACATGTATTATTATATATGGTATTTTTACTATAAAGTAAGCTAGAGGGAAGAAAATCTTAAGGAAATCACAAGGAAGAGAAAATACATTTACAGTACTCTACTGTATTTATAAAAAAAAAAATCCACATGTCAGCAGACCCATGAGGTTCCAACCTGCATGGTCCGAGGGTCAACTGCAGTTCTCATTATTAAGAATTATTATGTATTATTTATGCAATCAGAAAAATATCGAATTTCTTTGTGAAAGATAACCAAGACAAACTAAGTAACTGATATGTACCACGTTAACAGCTGGAATTACAAATAAGGTCAGATTTCTTAAAAAAATGCAAATGGAATGATTCCAGACTGTTTACAATGAAGCCTTTTTCTGCTTCTGTACTTCCCCCTACTCTGGTGAATCCAAAAGTTCCGGAGGGGTGGCTCAGAGCTCAGAGGTGTCCTGAGGCGTCACGGCTGCACATGTGGGGAGCAAGGCCACCGGTCCCGGCCTCCCTGTGGCCGGCTGCGGGGAAGGCTGGCTGCTGATGGTGCCCACTGTGCCCCCCCAGTGCCGCCACCTGCCATAGCTCTCCCTCTCTGGACCCCAGCCCCACCTCGAAGTTCTCTGGTTGAGATGTGGTGGCCTCTGACGGCCACGACTGATACTCGTCCCCAAAGCTGTTCCTCAGGATCGGGGACTGTTCTCCCTTCAATGTCACCCTGGGCGAGCCAGGCCCATGGCAGAAATGAGTGCCAGGGACAGTGCTCTAGTGACCAGACTCCTCCAGTCCATACACACACACACACATACACACGTACACATGCATACAGCTATTTCCCGCCAGACACCCTGCGGTGGCTCAGGGTCAGGGCTCCCAGACCAGCCCATCCCGTGCCATCAGAGGCGCTCTCAGGGACCAAAGTCATGTGATTAATTAGCCAGAACGTCCCTGCGCCACCAGTCAGGACCACACTTCACCCGAGAGCCAACTTCACGGCTGCCCCATACCTCACCGTCAGCTTCCCTAGAGGGAGTGCCTGCCTGGTGTGGTAGCCACGGCCACCCCATCATCGGCCCCAGGAGGGGTGAGCGCTGGGATACCTGCCGCTTTGCCTCTACGGCCCCCCAGACAGTGAAGGAAATAAAGTAGTGTGACAGTTGACATTCCCCAAGCTGTTTGTTTATTTAGTCCTATTCTTATAGATTGAGCAACTAAATTGATCTTGGTCCACTGGTTGTCCTACACTTTTCAGGAACGGGGTGCTTGGCTTATGCTGCCTGATTTATCCTTTTAGCAGCCCTATGGAGTCAGCATCATTAGTTCTCTGATACAAGTGACGGAATGGAGTCTGAGGGGTAACATAGCTTTGGTAACCAGCAGAGTTAGCACAAGGCTCTCTGAGCCACCTCAGACATAGGGTCACTGGCCCAGGCAGGGAAAGACTCCGAGGTCTGAGCTTCAGCTCCATGGGGTTCCTCTTCTAAGTTTTTAAGATTTGGGTTTTTTTTTTTTAAGATTTTATTTATTTATTTGTAAGAATGAGAGTGCCCAAGCAGAGGGAGGGGCAGGCAGAGGGAAAAACAGGCTGACCACTGAGCAGGAAGGCCGACATGGGACTCGATCCCAGGACCGCAGGATCATGACCTGAGCTGAAGGCAGAGGCTTAACTGACTGAGCCACCCAGGTGTCCCTTAAGTTTTTAAGTTTTAATACTTAGAGCATCTTTCCTTTGTTCCATTGTTTCCTCTAGAAACTGTAGCAAGTCAAAACCACCATAAGATATCCCTCACATATGTTGGAATGGCAGTTATCAAAAATACAAGAGATAAGAAGCATTGTCAAGGCTGTGGAGAAAAGGGAACCCCCTCATACACTGTTGATGGGGATATGAATTTGGTGCAGCCACTGTGGAAAATAGTATGGAGGTTCCTCAAGAAATTAAAAACAGAACCACCATATGATCCAGCAATTCCACTGCTGGGTCTATCATCAAAGGGAATGAAAACAAGGTACCAAAAACTTATCTGAGCTCTCATGTTTCTTGTAAGATTATTTATAATATAAAGTTGTATTGTATAGATACAGAAATATATATTTATATATAATATATATTGTATAGTATATGTATATATATTGTATAGATATAGAAACATATATTTATATATGTATACAGATATATATAAATATATAGGTAGACATAGAAATATGCATATATATTTCTATATCTATATATACCAAGATATGAAATAAGCCAAGTGTCCATTAATGGATGAACAGATAAAGGAGATGTGATACACACACACACACACACACACACACACACACACATCCCAGAATATTATTCAGCCATGAGAAAGAAGGCTATCCTGCCCTTTTCTATAACATAAATGGATCTTGAGGGTGTTATGGTAAGTCAGAGATAAGTCTGACATAGAAAGGCAAATGCGATAGGATACTACTTTTTCAAAGACTGGAAGAGTAACAGTATCTTCGTATGCTGATGGGAATGATTCTGAGAGCAGAGAAGGGAAGAATTGTTAAGAGAAATATTCCTGTAGCGCATGAAGGGGGAGACTGAACGTCAATCATTCCTCACCCTTGATCATCAGCGGGGTAACCGGTTGGATTGTCCTGATTTATTCAGTGTCGTGGAGCGTGTGTTGTTCTGTGGCTATCGCCACCCTGATAAGAAGGAGGAAGGATTCAGGGAGCTTGGAAGTCAGTTTGAAGAGATGAGAGACAATGCAAATTTTCTGTAGTGCTTGCTTGAGCACCTGACACACAATCTTCAGCTCCTCAGGCCCTCAGTCCTGGGTTTCCAAGCTCTCGGTTAACAGTTAGTGGGATCCTGTCTCGCTCCCAGGAAGCAACCTCACTGGGACCCCAGCTTTCATGTCCCACTTCTCATTACTGGTCTGTTCTTCCTGCTGTCATCAAGACTGAGGAAGATATAACCAGGAAAAGGAATAAGATGCCAAGAAGGTAGGAGGAGAAACTTGAGGGAAAGGTGTGGAGCCCCAGAGAAGTGAGCTTCATGAAGAATGGGGCAATTAACAGGAGCCTCACAGAGAGGTCGAGTGAGATAAGGACTGAAATGCACCCACTGGGTTTGGCAAAAGGAACCTGTTGACCTTTGTCAGACCAGTCGCCTTGGAGAGGTCGGGAAGCAACCAGATGGCTGTGGGTTGAGGATGTGTGGAGGTGAGGAAATGGAGACCAAGAGTGAGAGATATTCGCTCAATTTATGTGAAGTGTAAGGCAAGAGACGTGATGATCACCTAAGGGCAAGCCAGGGTGAAGGGAAAGTTATTTCAGGCTGGGAGATATTTGGAGGGTTTAGGAGGGAGGGGGGGCACCCATAGGAGAAAGGATTAAAGGTCAAAGACAGAAAGGGAAGGAAGTCCATGGAAAAGGGTTTCGAAGGGGGATGGAAGGTCTTCCTATTGCAGGTAAAGGGGAGGAAAGAAGATAAGTGGAAATACAGACATGAGTTGAGAAGGAGAAGTTGGATGTTCAGTTGGTATCCAGCTGGTGCAGAAGGAGACAGAGATCTATAGGATGAAGGACTCTGGGAAATGCAAGATGAGGCAAGACATTTTTGAAAGGCTGGATCAGCAAAGAGGCAAGAGCTGGGCGAAAGGATTTTGGAGCCACATCATGGGCCCACTGACGCGACTGGCATGATTTTAGAGCCTGGTGATGTTCCCTGCTCCCCCAGAGAGGAGGCAACTAAATGTGACTGAAGAAGAAAGCGTAGTAATGTGACATCCCCAGATCAGGAAAACTCGACACCATAAGGATCCTGTGAAGTGTCATGGAGGCACTCTTCTCCCGCTGTGGTAACCTCTAAGAATCAGGCTTACCATCCTTGCACTCCCTGGCCTGTTGCCATGTGGTGGGATGACAGAAACTCAATTTCCTCTTTCTGTCAAAGAAAAAACTGGAGAATCAGAGAGGAGCTCTTCAGAATAGTTCCAGACAGCTCAGTCAGAAAGGAATGCAGTGAATGTGGGGCTCTCTGTAGTAAAAAGAGGACAAAGAAGTTTCTTTGAGCACAACAAGGCCAGGGCCATGGTGTTACTAGGAAAAGGGTGGATTTGTTTCTCAGAGAAAAAAAATGTGTATTCATCCTCTGAGATGAGACTGTTCCCTTTGGGAGAAAGTGAATGGTTTCAGTGGTAAAGGGTGTTGTCCGAAGGTAGTTCCCGAAGGAATGGGCAAAATCTTCTTCCGTCACAGACATCAGACTGCAGCTAGAGTGCCCGGAGCCTCCACACCCCCTCCTCATCCCAATCCGAGGGGCTGATTCAGAAAACAGGTAGGGCAGCATTTCCCATAACAACTGGTGGAACAGGGTTCCAGAGTTTGCAAGATGCAAAAACTGAGTCAGAGCTCTCCCACAGGAGGACGGAGGGGTTACCCACGTTAGGGAGGTGGGGACACTGGGTTGAGGGAGTGGCTTGAGGAGAGTGTGTGGGAGGAATCAGACAATGAGAGACTGAGGAGTCAGAGAAAGATGGTGGTGGTGGTGTGGGGCGGGGGGTGGGGGGTGTTGTTCATGTGGAGGGTAGGGCGGCTTCCTGGGCTGAGCAGTCACACACAGCCTCCTGCTTAGCAGAGCCCTGGGCTCGGCTAACTCCTCCACTGTCACCTTCCTAAAATGCTTCATATTTTTTCCTTTTTTTGCTTTTTCGGTTTTTTAAAGGTTTATTTTTTTGAGAGACAGAAAGAGAGAGAGTGCGTGCAAGTGAGGGGAGGGGCCGAGGGAGAGAGAGTCCTCAAACAGACTCCCTGCTGAGCACAGAGCCCAGCGCAGGGCTCCATCCCAGGATCCTGAGGGCATGACCCGAGCCGAAATCAAGAGTCAGCCACTTCACCCACTGAGCCAGGAACCCCAAAATGCCTCATATTTTATGAACATTTTGCCCTGGGACCTGCAGACGATGTGGCCAATCTCGTGAGAAGGTTTCTAAGAACCCAAACAAGTTGATTGGGGTCATCACTACTCCTTCACTACTACTCACTCACTACTCCTTCGGGTTGATGTTTGATGTGTTGGTATTAATGCCATTTGTGTACCACCAGGCAGAAAACACCTCAAAGCAGCCAGCGTCACCAAGATGAGAGCTCCTCAGCCTGACTTGCTTGATATTTCCTCCTCAGAACAATAGGGGTTGATAGTTATCCACACCATCTACCACCATCATGACATAGAAAGGAATGGCCCAGCTCCACCCTGGCAACCATAGTAGTGGCCTCATCCTTAATCCCCACGGCATGGCACTGTGCGGTTGCCATTACCAGAGATCGGTGTAGCTCATGGTTCCTTTGACGTGATTCCTTCTGTTTGTCTTATTGCTCTCTATCGTTCACTCCACAACAATTTATTGTTAGTTATTATGTGACAGATGGAGTGTTCCCTCTCTAACCCACCCACCGAGAGCTTACTATGTCCTAACTACCCTTTGAAATAAAGAAGGCCAACAGAGAAAGGCCTGGAATGAGCAGGAAGGAAGGAGTGGCCCTCCACAGTGTTTCACACTCCTCTCCCCACCCACTTTTCAAAGCAAATTCGAAGTCAAACTCCCTTGTCTCCTGTGGCGAGCTCACAGTTTGAAAAGTAGCAATTTATCTTGCAGTACGAATGTAAAACCTTACCATGAATTTCCACATTGGAATCTAGAGACAACTATGCCCTCTCCTTGGCACCAGTGTGGGAGGGCAGTATGAAAACCATGAAGCTAATCACTTGACATCGTGGAAGACAGAAGGAATCCAAGTATGAATACCCATTTCCAGTACATTCTCAAGGTAAAAAATAGAATGGAAATGAATTTCCCCGTTCACACGACACTTCCCCTTCTTCTCTCCTCCACCAATGGCAATAGTTCTGTGTACATTCTCCTAGCCCTCCCTCTTTACATGGAAAGTCATATGTATGTATGTATATGTGTGTTTATACACACACACATCTTACATCTGATTTTTATAATGTATAACATGAAATTTTCTTTTTTTTCTTTTATTTATTTATTTTTATTAACATATATGTATTATTTGTTTCAGGGATACAGGTCTGTGATTCATCTAACTTACAGATTCACAGCACCCACCATAGCACATACACTCCCCCAACGTCTATAACCCAGCCACCCTATCCCTCCCACCCCACCACCACCCTCCCACAGCAACCCTGTTTGTTTCCTGAGATTTAGAGTCTCTTATGGATTATCTCTGTCTCTGATTTCACCTTGTGAAATCATTCATTCATTTTTCTCTCCCTTCCCCTATGATCCTATGTCTTATTTCTCAAATTCTTCATGTCAGTGAGATCATATGATAATTGTCTTTCTCTGACTGACTTATTTCACTCATCATAATACCCTCTAGTTCCATCCACGTCATCGCAAATGGCAAGATTTCATTTCTTTTGATGGCTGCATAGTATTCCATTGTGTATACATACCACATCTTTATCCATTCATCTGTTGATGGACATCTAGGCTCCTTCCATAGTTGACTATTGTGGGCATTGCTGCTGTAAACATTCGGGTGCACATGCCCCTTCGGATCACTACATTTGTATCTTTAGGGTAAATATCTAGTAGTGTGATTGCTGGGTCATAGGGTAGCTCTATTTTCAACTTTTTGAGGAGCTTTCACACTGTTTTCCAGAGTGGCTGCACCAACTTGCATTCCCACCAAGAGTGTAGAAGGGTTCCCCTTTCTCTGCATCCTTACCAATATCTGTCGTTTCCTTGGAATAAATCCCAGTTGATTATGGTGAATAATCCTTTTAATGTACTGCTGGATCCTATTGGCTAGTATTTTGGTGAGAATTTTTGCATCTGTGTTCATCAAGGATATTGGTCTGTAATTCTGTTTGATGGGGTCTTTGTCTGGTTTTGAGATCAAGGTAATGCTGGCCTCATAAAATGAGTTTGGAAGTTTTCCTCCCATTTCTATTTTTTGAAACAGTTTCGGGAGAATAGGTATTAATTCTTATTTAAATGTTTGGTAGAATTCACCTGGGAAGCTGTCTAGCCCTGGACTCTTGTTTGTTGGGAGATATTTTTTTCTTTGAAGATTTTATTTATTTATTTGACAGAGAGACACAGCAAGAGGGGAAACACAGCAGAGGGAATGGGAAAGGGAGAAGCAGGCTCCCCGCTGCAGGGCTCAATCCCAGGACCCCGGGATCATGACCTGAGCTGAAGGCAGACACTTAACGAGTAAACCACCCAGTCACACCTGTTGGGAGATTTTTGATGACTGCCTCAATATCCTTACTGGTTATGGGTCTGTTTATGTTTTTTATATCTTCCTGGTCCAGTTTTGGTAGTTTATATATCTCTAGGAATGCATCCATTTCTTCCAGGTTGTCCAATTTTCTGGTGTATTGTTACTCATAATATGTTCTTATAATTGTTTGTATTTCTTTGGTATTGGTTATGATCTCTCCTCTTTCATTCATGATTTTATTAATTTGTGTCCTTTATCTTTTCTTTTTGGTATGTCTGGCCAGGGGTTTATCAATCTTATTAATTATTTCAAAGAACCAGCTCTTGGTTTCATTGATTTGTTCTACTGTTCTTTTGGTTTCTATTTCATTGATTTCTGCTCTGATCTTTATTGTTTTTCTTGTCCTGCTGGTTTAGGCTTTCTTTACTGTTCTTTCTCCAGCCCCTTTAGGTGTAGGGTTACACTGTATACTTGAGACCTTTCTTTTTTCTTGAGAAGGCTTGTATTGCTATATACTTTCCTCTCAGGACTGCCTTTGCTGTGTCCCAAAGATTTTGAACATTTGTGTTTTCATTTTCCTTTGTTTCCATGAATTTTTTAAATTCTTCTTTAATTTCCTGCTTGACCCATTCATTCTTTAGTAGGATACTCTTTAGCCTCCATGGATGTGAGTTCTTTACAACTTTTCTCTTGTGACTGAGTTCTAATTTCAGAGCATTGTGGTCTGAAAATATGCAGGGTATGATCCCAATCATTTGGTACTGGTTGAGACCTGATTTGTGACCCAGGATGTGATCTATTCTGAAGAAGGTTCCATGTGCACTAGAGAAGAATGTGTACTCCGTTGTTTTGGGATGGAATTTTCTGAATATGTCTATGATGTCCAGTGTGTCATTTAAAGCCTTTATTTTGATCTTTTGCTTAGATGATCTGTCCATTTCAGTGAGGGGGTGATAAAGTCCCCTACGATTGTTGTATTATTTTTGATGAATTTATTTTGATTTTGTTATAATTGATTTATATAATTGGCTTCTCCCATGTTATTGGCATAGATATTTAAAATTGTTAGATCTTCTTGTTGGACAGAATCTTTGAGTATGATATAGTGTCCTTCCTCATCTCTTATTATAGTCTTTGGCTTAAAATCTAATTTATCTGATATAAGGATTGCCACCCCAGCTTTCTTTTGATGTCCATTAGCATGGTAAATTGTTTTCCAACCCCTCATTTTAAATCTGGAGGTGTCTTTGGGTCTAAAACGAGTTTCTTGTAGACAGTATATCAACAGATCTTGGTTATTTTATCCATTCTGATACCTGTGTCTTTTGTTTGGGGCATTTAGCTCACTTACATTCAGGGTAACTATTGAAAGATATGTTTAGTGCCATTGTATTGCCTGTAAGGAGACTGTTACTGTATATTGTCTCTGCCCCTTTCTGGTCTGTTACTTTTAGGTTCTCTCTTTGCTTAAAGGACTCCTTTCAATATTTCCTGTAGGGCTGGTTTAGTGTTTTCAAATTCTTTTGGTTTTTGTTTGTCCTGGAAGCTTTTTATCTCTCCTTGTATTTTCAATGATAGCCTAGCTGCATATAGTATTCTTGGCTGCATATTTTTCTCATCTAGTGCTCTGAATATATCATGCCAGTCCTTTCTGGCCTGCCAGGTCTCTGTGAATAGGTCTGCTGCCAATCTAACATTTCTACTATTGTGTGTTACAGACCTCTTGTCCTGAGCTGCTTTAAGGATTTTCTCTTTGTCACTAAGACTTGTAAGTTTTACTATCAGATGATGGGGTGTGACCTATTTTTATTAATTTGGGTGGCGGGTTCTCTGTGCGTCCTGGATTTTGATGCTTGTTCTCTTTGTCATATTAGGGAAATTCTCTACTATAATTTGTTCCAATATACCTTCTGCCCCTCTCTCTCTTTCTTCTTCTTCGGGGATCCCAATTATTCTAATATTGTTTCATCTTATGGTATCACTTATTTCTCAAATTCTCCCCTCGTGGTCCAGTAATTTGTCTCTCTTTTGCTCAGCTTCTTTATTCTCTGTCATTTGGTCTTCTGTATCACTAATTCTGTCTCCTGCCTCATTTATGCTAACAGTAAGAGCCTCTTTGTTTGATTGCACCTCATTAATAGCTTTTCTTATTTCAACTTGGTTAGATTTTAGTTCTTTTATTTCTACAGAAAGGAACTTTATTTCTTCAGAAAGGGATTTTGTAATATATTCCATGCTTTTTTGGATCCCAGCTAGCACCTTGATAATCATCATTGTAAACTGTAGTTCTGACATATTACTAATGTCCATATTGATTAGGTCCCTAGCCGTCAGTACTGCCTCTTGTTCTTTTTTATGTGGTGAGTTTTTCCGCCTTGTCATTTTATCCAGATAAAAATAGATGAATGTGGGAACAAAATACTAAAAGGGTAGCAACAACCCAAGAAAAATATACACTAACCAAGTCAGAAGTGACACAAAACCAGGGGGAGAAAAAAGGGGGAAAAATAGTTAAAAAAAAAAAAAATATATATATATATATATGTATACATATATTAGACTGGGACTGGTAAATAGAACAGAGCCACACACTTGATTTTTGGATGTATTTTGGTCTGTTAGAAGAAATTACCTCCCAGAATTTTAAAGAAAGAAAAACTTATAAATACACATAAAAATAAGGATAAACATGATGAAGGAATGGAATATGACTGTAAGGATAAAAATTAAAAAGATTCTGAAAAAGGAATTAATAAGATAAGAAGTTTGTTGAAAAAAGAAAAAAAAAAAAAAGAGGAAAGGATATGATCAGGCTGGAGACTAGAGCAAAGCCATGCACTAGAATTAGGGTATATTTTGATATATTAGAAGAAATTGTATCCCAAAATTTTAAAGAAAAAAAAAAACTATATGTATACAAAAAAATAAGGTTAAATACAATGAAGGGATAAAATATGACTATAACAATGAAAATTTTTAAAGATTTTTAAAAGGTATTGATAAGATTAAATAGTTAAAAAACATTAAAAATAGGAAAGAGGAAAAATTTTAAAAATAGAATAAGAAAAAAATGAAATTGAAAAAATTTAACTTTGAAAGACTAAAGGATCCTGGGAGAAAAGCCATGAATTCCATGCTTTGCTTTCCCCTCCTCTAGAATTCTGCTGTTCTCTTAGATCAATGAGCTTGGTCTTGGCTGGATGTTCTTGCTGATCTTCTGGGGGAGGGGCCTGTTGTAGTGATTCTCAAATGTCTTTGCCCAGGGCGGAATTGCACCACCCTAGCCAGGGGCCAGGGTAAGAAATATGCTTAGGTTCGCTCTGGGAACTTTTGTTCAGGAGTTCCCTGAACACTTTCCCTACCGCTTTGGAGGATGGGAAGGAAAGTGGCGGCTTCCCAATTTCCAGCCTGGAGAAGCCGAGAGCTCAGGCTGTGCTCCTCGGTGCACCCTCAGAGAAAAGCAGTCAGTCCGCCCCCCACCCTCCCTGGTCTCCAGCTGCACTCTGTGCTCACCCAGCTTGTGACCAAGAGTTTCTATCTCTGGCGCACAGCCCCATTTGGAGTCTCCAAACCCAGCAGGTTCCCGACTGAGCTGGTTCTCCTGGAGGAGGAAGTGGGCTGTCTCCCTGGATCTGCCACTTGTGGCGTCCCTGCCCAAAGAGCAGTGGCCCAGCTGTGCCTCAGATCACAGTTTAAGGTAACCTCGAGCTGAGAGCGCACTCCTTGGCTCCATCTCTATTGCCTGCTTTCCCGCTCCAATACCTGGCAGCTCTGCCACACTCAGACACCCCCGATCTTTTCTGTGACCCTGCGGGACCTGAGACCACACTGTCCCTGCAAGGGCTTCACACCCATGTAGCCTCTGGAGCGATGTCCCTCAGTGGAGCAGACTTCTAAGTTCTGATTTTGTGCTCTGCTGCTCCACCACTTGCCAGGAGCCAGCCCCTCCCCCCTGTGGTCTGTCTTCCCATATACCGTCTTGGATTCACTTCTCCACATGTCTTACGTTTTGGAAAGTGGTCAGTTTTCTGTTCCTAGAATTGCTGCTCTTCTTCTCTTCTATCTCCTGCTGAGTTGGTGGGTGTTCAGAACGGTTTGATAACTATCTAGCTGAACTCCTGAGACCTGATGATATTTTGATCTCCTATTCCTCTGCCATCTTGTTCCTCTGAGTGTGTGACTCTTGATCTTGGGGTTGTGAGTTCGAGCCCCATGTGGGGTGTAGAGATTACTTAAAAATAAAAACTTAAAAAAAAAAAAAGAAAGATAAAGCCCAGGATTGAGTCCTGAGTTTTCTGAAGTTGAGAAATTAAGCAAAAAATGGAGAGTCTGAAAAGGTCACATGAGGAAGAGCAGTCACTAAGGTAGGAGGAACGTCACCAAGTAAGATTGTGCAGAAGCCAGGAGAAGAAAATGTTCCAAGAAGAAGGGTACAGGTTAGCTGTGTCAAATGTTGCTAAAACGTCAAGTAAGATGGGAACTAAGAAGTAAACACAAGGTTCTGGCAACAGGGACATCATTGAATTTCTGCAGATGTTATGAACACGGAGGGCATGCCAACTTGGGAGCCCAGTAGTACTGGGTTTGAATTTTTGTTCCACCACTTAAAAGCTGTGTGACATTGGACATGTTATTTCTCTTGTCTGTAAATTTGGATAATGATGTTTCCCTGATGGGATTGTTGTAAAGTGTCCATGAGATCAAGTACACAAAATTACATAGCATCCAGTTCATTTTGGTTCCCATTTTACAGGCAGCTGTAGAAAGGAAGGGAACTTGAGACAGTCCCAGGGACGAGGTCTTGGTGTGTTCAGGTTCTGGTTTGGAAACCTCTGCAGTGCTCATTTTCAAAGAAAAGGAAAGGGTTATTAACCCAGAAGCCAGAAAATTTGGGCAGCTGACTCTGTCCAAGAGGAAAATGAGGGCAGATTTCCCCTTGCAGCTCAGGCTGAGCCCTTAGCCTCTTGGTTGTCCTCAGGGATCTTCCCTAATGAAGTTTGAGGTCATATGTTTTCATACCATTTGGTCACTATCCTCACTCCTATTGAGTTCTGGACTGAGCAGGATGGATTGAGGCTAAAGGTGACTGACTTCCTGTCTAAAACCTTGAAGGGTATGTTCTGAGCAAAATTGCTATTGGGGATAATACTCCTGTCACTTGGACGAGTTTCTGGGTGTATAAGAAGTTCTAGTTCCTGGGGTAAAAAGACCATGGTCCCTGCAGCCCTTGCATGGGGACGAATAGATCAGACAAAGCAGGGGAGCCCATTTGGGGGCCATATTTGTGCTTTCTTCCTGTAGATATGTAGCTGGGACAATAGGGTGGAAAATGGCCAGAATGAGTGGTCACTGTCTACATGGTAGTGAACAGGTGCTGGATTTAGTGCTTATCCGAAATGGTCAGGTCTGAAGTCATCCTATTATTATTCTCAGGAGTTACATGGAAATGCCAGGAGCTGAGTAGAGCTGTAAATGAGAATGAGTGCCGGGAAAGCAGGTAGTGCCTAGGATAGGGAGGGCAATGCGTGGCACACATGCAGCCACTCTGTAGCCCTGGGTCCATGGTAGACACTGCTAATCCATCACCACTCACTCGTACTAAACCCAAATTTAGCCTCTAATCTAACCCAGACCTAAATACATTCTCAGCATAGAGCCCCACGTTACCACAACCTGTACTTTGGCCTTGGCCCACAAGACAGACAGTGAATATTCTTGAGCTAGGACAATTTTGCCTATTGAGCTGGTGCCCAAATAACTCTCTCTAGTCTGAAGAGAGGAGTGTTTGGTCATGTTTTAAGAGTATCTTGTATCTTAAAAATAAAATCTTTAAAAAAAAAAGAAGAGTATCTTGTACTTGACCATCATCTGCCATCTTTCATTATATGAAACTGATTTGAGATGATGGGGTTTTGGAACTGAATGGTCATGGGTGTCTGAGAGCAGCTCTTTTCAAGTGTTATGATAATGGTAAAGGCAGGCTGTGTGGTGAGTCTAGAGCGGGAGCTGAGATGGTGCGTTGTGAGCCAGCTCCCAGGTGGCACCGATGCAGCTGAATGAACTACAGTCTACACTTTGAGTAACGAGGGAATCGACCGTGTTTGGCAATGACTCACCAGAGAGGAGAGGAAAATCTCAGACAAACAGGAACCTAATAGGGCTCACAGTGTTCTAGAGAAAACTTGGCAAGATCGTGCAGCCACCTGGAGAAGCAATGCAGGATGAGGTAACTCGGCCATGTGCACTCATCTTATGAAATGCGTGAGTGGCTTGAAAAAGAAGAGAAGACTCTCTCCAAATGCCTGTCGCCTTGTATGCAGGTTGCTGCTCATGAGTGGAGAAGGGTGATGGTTGCTGGGCATCTTGCCTTGCCACTTGGGCAGAGAGGCAGTAAGCAGGCTGCCAGGAGACTTCCTGCAGTTAGCCAGGATCAGGATGGATGTAGAGGAAAGTCTCCCAGGAGCAGAGTGAGTGGCCAGGGGCTCTGCCCTTGGCATTGGTAGCTGTAGCTTTTTCAGGGCCAGAAGTGGTCCTGGAGCATAAGCCACCAACCAGAGGTCACCTCTGTGGCTCGCTTTTGCACCTTTTCCCTCCGTTTCGGCAGGGAATGCTTGTTGGAGCAGCCTTCCTGCCACAAGGGAGCCCAGTTAAGATGGTTTATTGGCTCTTTCAATGCACGTATCTCCTGTTGGGTACAAGGCTGGCCTGACTCAAGGCACATTCAGATAAGTGACTGCTGAAACCTAGTTGGTTAGGAGAGGTGGGCACAGAATACTGGGGAATGGCTCCCACCCCCAGACCTAGTTCTTCTTGAGAACTTCCATGCTAAGTATGCCCAGGTGCCCCACTGGGCCACCTAGCATGATGGGAAAGGTACTGGTTTGAACTCTAATCTCAACTCCTCACTTAAAGCTTCTGGGTGTTGGACTAGTGACTTGATTTCTCTGAACATTGTTTTCCTCACTGACAAATTATTAGCTCCTCGCAGAATGTCAGGATTAAGTGAGGCAATGAATGGGTACGTGCTGAAAGCAAGACCTGCCTCATCTCAAACACTCACACAGGTGGGTCCCTTCCGGGCTCCTCTTCTAACACAGCCTCTGCTGTCTGGGAATGGCTGGGCAGGGGAGCTGCTGACCCTGCCCAGTCTCTGCTGGCTCGTCTTCCTCTTCCATCCCTTTGACAGCAAGCCACCAGGAAACATGTGCTTCTCTTCCGACGTAAAATGAAAACGTGAGGGTTTCATGAACCACTAGATTTGGAAATATCGAGTGTGACCATACATCATGGTACCTCCAGAATAGTTCCAGTATATACGTGATGTCCTATCCCGTATAGCAGGATGACCCTCTCAAGGGTCATAGTTCCAGTATATACGTGATGTCCTATCCTGTTTAGCAGTATGACCCTCTCAAGGGTCCCAGGTTTTTTTTAAGGTTTTATTTATTTATTTGACACAGAGAGAGAGATCACAAGTAGGCAGAGAGGCAGGCAGAGAGACAGAGGGGGAAGCAGGCTCCCCGCTGAGCAGAGAGCCCGATGTGGGACTCAGTCCCAGGACCCTGGGATCATGACCTGAGCGAAGGCAGAGGCTTAACCCACTGAGCCACACAGGTGCCCCTCAAGGGTCCCAGTTTGAGTGATGAAGTAGAAACTCTAAGAGGCAGTGCAAATACTAGGCTTGTACAAATACTTCTACATTGCATTTATGGTTGGAAGTTATATACATATTTGTATATGTAGTTGGAAGTACATTGTATTGTAGTTGGAAATTAACTGTACAGTATAACTGGAAACATAGGAGTTGAAATGGTTCTTTCTACCTTCCTCATTTGACCTGGCCCCCTTGTTCCTACCCTTGTCTTTGGTGTGGTGGGAGAGACAAGAGGAAACCCAAGGAGTTTTGATGATTGGACAGAGCCTCAGGAGCAGGAAAATCTCCCTGGCCAGGAGAGGACCCTCCTAGCGCCCCTCCACTGGTACCCGCCATCAGCCTCCAGGCTCCCTTCCAGCTCCACCCAAGGCCAATGACTCATTCCCCTTCAGGCCTAGACCTGTGCTCAAACAGTTCGTGAAGAATCTCCACTTTTCCTCTGCCAGTGAGGGTGGCAAATATTTTCCTGAGAATGTGAAACCCACATGGGTTCCAAGAGACCAGAGTCCAGCTGGGCCATCTGCATTGCTCAAACATCTCTCTCCTTCCTTCTCGTCTCTCTCTCTCTCTCTCTCTCTCTGGTCTCTTATGGGAGCTATATTGAAATTGAGCAATACTCTGGAACAATTGGGTCAAGTCAGCGATGTATGGGGAGGAGAAGATTGTGTAGGTGACTGTGGATTAGGCAGACACACTATTAGATAAACAGGAAAATCTGGAACACCTACGTGCTGACTATCCAAAGACCCCTCGCTTATTGGGTCAAGGCTAGCTCCACTCAGAAAACTAGAGAGCCTTCACCACCAGGTCCCTTGCCCTCAGCCTCATCTCCCTCCACACCCACCATGCACCCTCGTCTTGAGTCACCCTTTGCAGTGCCCTCTGAACATGCTGACTCTTCATGCCTCCATGCCTTTATTTACCCATGCTGTTCCTTTTCCTTGCAGTGCTGTCTCCCTTCTTTATAGCTGTGAACACTCCTCCTCCTGCATCTGCTGCCCTGAGAGGGTCTCCCCAGGCAGAGTTAATTTCCTTTTCTTCTCTCCTCCCAAAGCACAACTGTTGTATTCCCATCAGTGCTGTAGAGATTTTCCTCCCAACTCATTTGATTGTTAGCTTCTCAAGAGAGGGACCTTGTCTTACACAGCTTTGTATTTCCAGAGCCTGTCACCATCTTTGGCTCATGTGAGGTTCTTAGTAAATGTAGGTCGAATGGATGGATGGACGGATGGATAATGGTAAGACCACTGGCTGTGGGATCAGGACACCTTGATTGGTGCCTCAGCACTGCCAATGACCACTGTGTGATCTTGGCCAAGTCACTTGACCTCACCTAACCTCAAATGCCTCACTAATAAGATGGTAATAATACCCACACTCCCTACCTCGTAGGGCTGCAGTGAGGGCCCAATGACAAAGTATAAGAAAGACCTTGTAAGCTAGAAAGGAAGATACCAGCACTCCAACACCATGAAGTCTATTACATTAATTGGGCTTCAAAGCCCTCACTCCCAAGTGAGGTGAGTGCTGGAAAAGAGGCCTCTAGTCTCTGAACCCTCCAAGAAACTGTCAGCAGAATTATCTTTCAGGGCAAGTACAAAGACAGATGGATGTGCTTATATGGAAATGTGTTTTTAACAAATATAACATAAGAATGGAATTCTTTTTCCCCACATCAAGCCTTGATTACTAATTAGTTCCACCCGGAGGAGAGCACCGGGCATTGGAGAAGGAAGAGTTCTTATTCCATGTTTGGGAAAGAATTTACAGTAGCTATCTCATGGCGATCTGGAGAAAGGCAATGGATAAACCAAGTCATTGGTTTTGAAGGATCTCAAAGCGTATTTAGTCTGACCTCATCGATTTACAGGCAACCCAGAGAGGGGACATGATCAACCTAAGATGCTGGGAATTGGCAGAACTGGGCATGGCCTCCCTTGCTTTTTCTCCTACATGGCTGATTCTGCTGAGCCCAGACTGGGATGACACTTCTCAGCCAGAGTCTGTTGATGGTTGTTAGACCAGCCTGTGGACAACATTAATGATCAAAGGAAATACTCTTCACAGGAGACTTCATATTTTTCACGGCAAATACTGTGCCCAAACGAATGCTTTCAAGTTGATGATCCTTGACACCCCCTGTCTTCTCTCTAATAATCTCCATTTCATCAGGTCTCACAGAGTACTGAAACACTTATCTTTCTAATACGCCTTTAAGTGTGGAGTGCCTAAGTAGATGCTGAGCACTGTGCTGGTCTTTGTGACAGTGAGACACGGGGTCCAAAACCACAGTGAGAGGCGCTATGGACTGGTCTCCAAGCCCCTGGATTCCCACTCCCTGGCCCTGCCACCAACTCGCTGTGGCACCTCTACAACGCATTTCCATTCTCTGAATGTCCATTTTCAACTCCATGGAATAAGGCTGAATTTCTTCCCGATTTTGAATCTATGAGATGAACAGGGATTCTTGATGCCCACCTGGTAAGAACAGGATGTTGCATTCAGATTTATTTGTTTTTAACTCAGATGTTATCCTTCACTAGGCTAGGGGCACATGGTAGGGTGGGGGGTCAGAGACTGTGTTCTTCCAAATATTTGAGTAGTATATTAGGCAAAGTTTCAGCTTTAGCTGGGAGCCAAGTCTGCCTAGCCATTCTCTTTTCTGTGTTTTGCTCTCTAGGATACTGAGAGATAAGAATCCTTGGCTTTGGGGTGCCTGGGTAGCTCAGTGGGTTAAAGCCTCTGCCTTTGGCTCAGGTCATGATCCCAGGGTCCTGGGATCGAGGCACGCATCCGGGCTCTTTGCTCCTCCGGGAGCCTGCTTCCTCCTCTCTCTCTCTGCCTGCCTCTCTGCCTACTGTGGTCTCTGTCTGTCAGATAAATAAATAAAATCTTTTTTAAAAAATTGCTTAAGAATCCTTGGCCTTGGAGTGCCTGGGTGGCTCAATGGGTTAAGCCTCTGCTGGCTCAGGTCATGATCTCAGGGTCCTGGGATCCAGCTCTGCATTGGGATCTCTGCTCAGCAGGGAGCCTGCTTCCCCTGCTCCCTCTCTGCCTGCCTCTCTGCCTACTTGTGATCTCTCTCTGTCAAATAAATAAATAAAATCTTAAAAAAAAAAAAAAAAGAATCCTTGACCTTAGCCACAGCCATAAATTTTTTGTTTGTTTACCATTACTTTCTTATTAATTATTTCCCCCTTTGAGTTGATGTTCTTGACTCTGTTCCCACCTTCTCCCCTGGCCATCGCACCAACTCCTATAGTTTCAACTACCACTTAGATGCCAAGGATTCTCAAACCATCCTTTTGACCCGGGGCAGGACCATATACTCTTCCCTGTGGGCATCACCCGTAAACTCTAGACAACACATTCAGTATGTCCTCCTGGGCGACCCATGGTCCTACCACATTCAACATCTCCTCCCCTCCCCCTCCTTCTTCTCTCTCAGTCTTCCCTGGCCATGGTGCCATACTCAACCAGTTGACCAAGCAGAGCCCTGTAAATCATCCTGATGTCTCCCCTGTCCTGCCTATCCCAGCCAACTCTTTTCCTAAGCTAGCGCATATCATTCTTTTCCTATTTTCAGCACTTTTGCCTTGATTCCTGCCTTATCATCTCTCACCGGGACCACTGTATCAGCCTCCAAACCTGCCTTCTTGCTTTTTCATTAGCACCTCTTCTTCTGGTCTGTCCTCCACATGGCATCCATGAGCAGTAGTATTCATCCTTGATGTAACTGGGATCACCTGGGATGATTTAAACCACTGCTGCCTGGGTTTTACCCCCAGAAACTCCGATGTAATTGACCTGGGTGTGACCCAGACCTAAATGTTCCTCAGCTGATTCTAAAGTCAAGTCAAGGCTGAGGGCTACTAGGCTAAAATAATTTTCTGAAACTACTTAACAGGGTGAAGTCTAAATCCTATAACTGCATTACCTAACCATTCCCAACCAGACCCCAGCCTCCGTCATCTATTGCCTTATCTCCCCCAGGTGATTCCAGAATATGAGCAAGAATAAGACCACTTAGCTGTAGTGTAGATGCAAAGGTCCAGGGAAAAGATGATGAGCAAAAATGAGAACAGGATGGAGATGGTGAACTCCACTGACCCTTTTGCCTTCCCTCAAGCCCAGATGCATAATTAGTAAAAATATTCTTGGATACAAAATCTGTTACACCTTCCCCTAGTTCCTCTTCATTGTACATCCTTCCAGCATGAAAGTGAGTTTGGCTAAGCAAGCAAACACGGAAACTATTATCCTAGTGTAAGGGAGAGTGGGAAGGGGCTGCCTGAGATCAGAGAGGACCCTAGCAAACTATTGTGCCACAAGCTAAGTCCCAAAGATTGTGTAAAATAGTTCTTGGCTTTCCCTTGGGGTAGCCCCCTACCCTTCCAAACCCACCTAAGCTAGACATAAAAGTTTGCCTCTCTGTCGGCCCATCTTTCCTTTACATCAAACAGTCCTCTTCACTTTTTTTGTCTTTGAGTGCCCTCCAGTCCCACCCCCCACCTCAGGTTCTGCTTCTCTTTTTCTTTACTCTGAGTCACCCTCAGCCAGTTGGGTGCATCTGGTTTCCCTTTGAATGAGCTGATGGAAGGGTGGTTTAGGGACTCCATAGTCCATGTCCTTTCCACTGTACCAAGATCCTTTAATAACTTTTCTTTTCTTGATAAATCAAAGCTTTTCCAAGAGCAATCTAATCTGAACAGTATGAGCCCCGAAAGCAGATGTGACCTCAGGAGTGAGCCTTTCCAAAGTCTTGTGTTTTCCAGATTAACGTTTGCAATGAGGGGGTCACACTTCTCATGGGATTTCCTAGAAGAGCATTCTTTGGAGGTGGCAGGGGAAGTAGAAATGGCAGGGGCAGGAGTCAGGTAAACAGCAAGAGTCTTGAATAACAGGCCAGGTCTGCTTGAGAAAGTCACTTACCTTCATTTTTCTTGTCAATAACTGAGAATAATATAGTTGCCTTTGTTCGGTTTGCTGTGAAGATCCTATGAAAGAAAGTCTGAGGAAGTGCTATTAAAGCTATGCAGAATTCTAAATACATAAAGCATTGTTATTCTCCGTGCAAATGTAAACAACTGATGCCTGCAAGTGAATTGTGGAATAGATGCTTTAATTTGAAAAGGCAAAACCAACCAGGTGTCAGATTCAGCAAGTGGTTCGTATGGGTTTCTAACAAGGGATCATAATTCATCTTAGGACATTCAATAAACTCCTATAAAACAATACTGTGCAGGATGTAACATATTGAAGATGAAGATGTACGGGAACAATACCCAGATATACAACACACTGGCTGTTTTGCAATTTGAAAATCAAAAACCAAATTTGGGAAAGAAATGTTTCTCTCCCAGCCAAGCAGCCAAAGACAGAATCCAAGGGAGAAGGTCCAATGTACTTCTAGAGTCTAATCTGGGTTAGCAAAGCTAAATGTCCACACGGTGAGATAATGGTGAGGAATGAGTAGGCCGAGCTTCTGAAGGACAGTTACAGGGGCAACAGCTACTCCATATCTGCCCATTGTGGCCATGTCGGAATCCGACTGAGTGCACTGGATTTTCTGATTTTTCAGGAAAAGCTGGAATTGTAGGCTTTGTCTGTGCATGTCTATGAAATTCCCATTTTTAAATGTTGTCAGTGGAACAAATTTAAAATACTAGGTGGGCCAAACCAAATAGATGAGCCAATTGGACTTGGCCCTCAGGCCACCCACCTATAACTTCTGCTCTGGGCCAGCTGGCAACCCATTACAACTACCTTGTGGGGCTTTAGAAATTGCACTGCTCAGAACTTACTCTGAACCAATGAAATGAGAATTTTTGAGGGTGAGTCTTAAATATGTGTATAAGTTAAAGCTGGCCAGGTGATTCCAGTTTTCAACCAAGTTTGAGAACTAGTGTTTATAAGCCTTGTTACTTAAAATCTAGTCTTGGGGTGCCTGGGTGGCTCAGTTGCTTAATTGTCTGCCTTTGGCTCAGGTCATGATCCCAGGGTCCTAAGATTGAGTTCCACATCTAGCTTCTTGATCAGTGGGGAGCCTGCTTCTCCCTCTGCCTGCTGCTCCCCCTGCTTGTTCACTGTCTCTCACTCTCTGACAAATAAAAAAATACAATCTTTAAAAAGAAAAATCTAGTCTTCATCCTGAAAACTGACATCGATGAAAGAAACTGAAGAAGACACAAATAAATGTAAAAATATTTCATGTTCATGGATCAGAATAATTAATGTTAGGATTCCATACTACCCAAAATCTACAGATTCAAAGCAATCCCTCCCTATCAAAAATCTAATGACACCTTCCATAGAAATAGAACAAATAATCCTAAAATTCGAATGGAACCACAAAAGATCCTAAATAGCCAAAGCCATTTTGAGAAAGAAGAACGAAATGGAGGCATCATATTTTCTGATTTCAAACTTCACATACTGTGAAGCTGTAGTCATCACAATACTGTGGTACTGGCAAAAAAAAATAGATACATAGACCAAGGGGACGGATCTGGAACCCAGAAAAATCCCCACACATATACAGTCACCTAATATTCAACAAGAGAGCCAAGAATACTCGATGGAGGAAAGGATAGTCTCTTTAATAAATAATATTTAGAAAACTGGATAGCCACATGCAGAAGAATGAAACTGGAACTCTACCTTACACCACTCACACAAAGTGTGACTTAAAGGCTTACAGATAAGATCTGAGGCCATGAAACTCCTCAAAGAAAACATACAGAAAATGTTCCTTGACATGGATGGGTTTTGGCAATGATTTTCTGGATATGACACCAAAAGCAGAAACAACAAAAATAAACAAGTGGGACTCCATCAAACTAAAGAACTTATACCCAAAAAACCCTCCAATAAAATGAAAAAGTAACCCACGAAACAGAAGAACAAATTTGCAAATTATATATCTACTAGTAAGGGGTTATAACTTAAATATATAAGAAATGTACAAATTCTGGGACGCCTGGGTGGCTCAGGTGGTTGGACGACTGCCTTCGGCTCAGGTCATGATCCCGGGGACCTGGGATCGAGTCCCGCATCGGGCTCCCAGCTCCACGGGGAGTCTGCTTCTCCCTCTGACCTTCTCCTCGCTCATGCTCTCTCATGCCTCTCTCTCAAATAAATAAATAAAATCTTAAAAAAAAAAAAAAGAAATGTACAAATTCAATAACAAAGCAAACAAACACAAAAAACCACCCACACATAATCTGATTAAAATGGGTAGAGGACCTGGATAAACATTTTCCCAAAAATCGAGGCACGTGGTGGCTCAGTGGGTTGAACCTCTGCCTTCTGCTTGGGTCATAATCTCAGGGTCCTAGGATTGAGCCCCACATCGGGCTCTCCACTTGGCAGGGAGCCTGCTTCCCCCTCTCTCTCTGCCTGTCTCTCTGCCTACTTGTGATCTCTCTCTCTGTGTCAAATAAATAAATAAATAATCTTTTTAAAAAAAAGGACATTTTCCCAAAAATATATACAGATGATCAACATGTACATGAAAAGATGTTCAACACTCGGGACGCCTGGGTGGCTCAGTTGGTTGGGCAGCTGCCTTCGGCTCAGGTCATGATCCCAGCGTCCTGGGATCGAGTCCCACATCAGGCTCTCTGCTCGGCGGGGAGCCTGCCTCCCTCTCTCTCTCTCTCTCTGCCTGCCTCTCTGCCTGCTTGTGATCTCTCTGTCAAATAAATAAATAAATAAAATCTTAAAAAAAAAAGTGAGATCAACATGTCTGCAAGTATGCATTCCTCTAGAGTCCATGCAGCTGGTTCACAGTAGACACTTAATAAATGCTGCTGAGGGATGCCTGGGTGGCTCAGTTGGTTAAGCAGCTGCCTTCGGCTCAGGTCATGATCCCAGCGTCCTGGGATCGAGTCCCGCATCGGGCTCCTTGCTCGGCAGGGAGCTTCCTTCTCCCTCGGCCTCTGCCTGCCACTCTGTCTGCCTGTGCTCGCTCGCTCTCTCTCCCTCTCTTTCTGACAAATAAATAAATTTTAAAAAAAAAAAGATGTTCAATATCACTCATCACCAGGGAAATGCAAAAAAAGACCAAAATGAGGTATCACTTATACCTGTTAGAATGGCTATTACCAGAAAGACGAGATAACAAATGCTGGCAAGGATATGTGGGAAGGGAACCTTCCTGGCCTGTTGGTGGGAATGTAAATTGGTGTAAATTGGAAAACACTATGGAATGTTCTTCAAAAAGTTATAAATAGAGCTACTGTGTGATCCAGCAATCCCACTTCTAGGGATGTAGCTGAAATATCTCAAAGATCTCAAGGACCTCAAAGAGATACCTGCACCCCTATATTCATGAGAGCATTTACAACAGCCAAGACAGAAACAACCTAAGTGTCTGCCAATGGATGAATTGATCAGTGTATACACACACACACACACACACACACACGAACACACACGAACACACACAGGAACATAATTCAGTCATAAAAAGAAAGAAAATCCTACCATTTGCAATACCATGGATGGACCTCGAGGACATTATGCTAGGTGGAATTAGTCAGACACATAAAGACGAATGTATGATCTCATTTATACATGGAACCAAAAAGAATAAAAGAAAGTAACTATGTGAGATCCCGGATGTGTTAACTCATCTTATGTGGTAATCCTTTCACAATACATATGGATATCAGATCATCACATCAAGTTTCGAAAATGAGCTAGACTAAACTCATCCTTGGGGTGCACACGTGCGTGGTACCACTATGAAAGAATCCACGATGTCTTCCATGGGGAGCCTGCTCCTACTGACTGACTCGAGCCCGCCTGTGCTTCTGGTAACCTTTTTGGCCACCTGGAAGTCAATCCTTTGCACTAGCTTGTGACAGGTTTCTCTGCCACTGGTAGGTTTCATAATCTTGTGGCAGCCACGTGCTCCCCAAAAGGACTTGAATCCCAGCCCTGGAAGGAAGAGAGAAGGGTGAAGGGGTATCCTTCTAAGTCCACTGTGCTCCAGAGCTCATAGCTGCTCTCTGCTATTGCTGCTTCTGTATCTTTTGTCCTATTTACTAATTAACCGTACTTCCCTAGTTCAAAGTCCTTTATACTTATATAGATACCCAAAGTAGTCAGCCCACAGAGACAGGAAGTGAAATAGTGGTTGCCAGGAGCTGGGGGGGGGGGAGGGAGGACAGGGGAGCAATAGTTAGGGGGGACAGCTCCAGTTTGGGAAGATGAAGGCAAGTTCTGGAGAGGGATGGTGGTGAAGATAGTACAACAGTGTGACTGCTTCATGCCGCTGAGCTGTACACTCAATGATGGTTAAACCAGCAAATTTTATGTTGTGTATATTTTGCCACAATAAAAAAAAGTTTTTATATTCCATTCCCGAATTATAGGTGTGGTTTCTCTCTTGGTTGAACCATGGCTGATACTCAGGGGCATGGTAGCAGCCTTCCAATGGTTTCTCCTCCTTCTGGCTCCCATTTTGACACCTCATTCATTTGGCAGCAAGATCCATGTTCCTAACAAAGCCCTGGTCTACCACTCTCCCACCCTGAAACCCACTCCTTGGCCTCCCTCTGTTGCGTGAATCAGGCCCTACCTCCTTAGCTAGGCATTCAAGAACTTGGTCATCGAATGCCATCCTTCCTTGCCAACCTCAGCCACTGTCACTCCCTATCACATTGTCTCGTTTACTCAGCCAGATGGTGCCTCTTGCTCTCTGCTGTGCTCACGTTGACTTTGACTTCTCAGCACTTGCTCATGTAGTTCCTTCCCTCTAGAATCCCTTCCATTGCTCCTTCTGTCCCTGTATTGCTACATATCAAAAACTCATATATTCCACAAGACCTTGTCCTACCAGCTCCTGGCAGGAAACATTCATCCCTCATAATACATTGGGTGCATCACTGTGTTATCCTTGCATAGCTTGTGATGTAATGTTATACCTGACTTCCCTCCTGGTGTTCTAGAGGTTTCCTGAGACTGAATCCATATTAAAATAATTGTATTTCTCTATGGGGTTCCTGGCTGGCTCAGATGGTGAAGCATGTGACTCCTGATCTCAATGTTGTTAAGTTCGAGCCCCACTTGGGTGTAGAGATTACTTAAAAATAAAATCTTTTAAAAATGAGATAAAATAAGTATAAAATAAATAAAATGAGTATAAAATAATACTTACATTCTTCTAATGCATTTACCTCAGAGCCTTGCACATAACAGGCATTCAGTAAAAAAATTGTAGAAGGAAAGAGAGCGAGACTTTAAAAATATTGTGGCACTTTTGAACTCATCTTTTTTCTAGGGCAGACATGACCAAACAGCATTACTCTTGCTTCTCTATCTAACTGATTAGAAGTGGTTGCTTGAAGTGTTGTGTGGGTATGGATAAAGCCACATCTGGCCTTGGGAGAGAAAGAGTACATGATTGATTAGTAATGTCTGTCATGAGTGCAGAATGGGTAAATGGCAAGCACAACATGGATTTGATATTTCTGTTCTATGTGCTTGGCTGAAGAGATTATGGTTCCTTGGAATATGTGCACAATTCAAAGTAGAATTTCAGGATCAGGATAGAATTTTTTTCTTTCCTAAAGAAAATGTAGCTTCTTTATGGCTTCATGAATCCTTTGAGTCATAGAGCACACGCAACACAGAGTCTGCTTGAGATCCTCTCTCCCTCTCCTATTGCCCCTCCCACTCATGCTTGCACGCTCTCTCTCTCTCTCAAAAATAAATTTTAAAAAATCTTTAAAAACAAAAAAGAAGCAAAAGCAAAACAGGGAATTCAGTGCAGAAAGAAATAATTGATAGGGTTGAAGGACAGGCTCTGGGCTGACCTTTGGAAACAGTTCCTAGAACGACACGACAGAACAGAACTGGGCTCCAAGGGAGCTGCTACCTCTCTTACAACCAGGAAGGGTGGTAAGCATTTCATCCGACTTCAGGAACACCAGATCAAGCACTGTGCGCGGGTCCAGTGTAGCTGACTCTTTGCATATTCTCTCTCCAGGTTGTTTCCCTGCCCCCCTCTGATTTATTCTCATCCCTTCCTAGTCACGAGGACAGAAGGAAAGCTGGAAAGTGTAGCCTGTGGAAGGGACGAGGATTTGACTGGCCTGTCTGGCTCCCATTTCCATTGCCATCCCTCTGTCCTTCCCCAGGTGGTGATGCTTCGGGGCTCTGTCATGGATGGCTGGGTGATGTCAGGACAAGGGGAGGAGTGAGCCCTTCATCTTCATCAGTTTAACCCAGTATCCGAGGACTTTGCTGGGGAAATGGCCTTGGCGTAGGTGGTGAGTGTGGTTTTCGTAACGAGTGCTCAGAGTCAGAAGACTCCGGTGTGTCTGGGCACAGCCATACAAGCAGCCGCATCCGTCTTTGACACCACCCACAGTTTGCAACACCCCCCATTCCCCGAGTATGTTCCATCATCCAGCATTGCATGACTCCTGCCACCTCACGTGTGTCGTGCCAGAAACTGGTGGATTCCTCCTTCACCCACTAAGACCTGAGTAGACCTGAGAGGTGGGCATCCACCCTATGCCCACCTCACCTGCACTGGGGCCTCAGAAAGCTCCAGAAGAAGTATGGGAGCCCATCCTTTTGCATAAAGACATTTCCAGACGGCAGGGGTTAGGAGCCCAGCATCCCTGGGGAGAAAGCTTTAGTCCCTACAGATGCTGCATTCCTCCTTTAACACTGAAAGAAAATGTGGCTGTCACTGGCTGGTAAGATCACAAAAAGAGAAACCAGATATGGCGTGCCTCCTATAGTCTCAACAAATACCACTGGTAATTCTGCCAAAAGGATTAAGCTTGATCCCGTGTCTGGACCCAGCTGTAAATTTCCAGGAAATACAGAAGAAGAAGTACACCAAGAATGTGCAGTCAGCAAAACTGACCATGGAAGCTCTAAGGGCCAAAAAGTCTGGTTCATCCCCTCATGAGCTGCAATGATATGAAGGAGCTGGAGGAGAAACATCTAGGTGAGAACATACAGAAAAGACTCGTAGTGAGCTCCACTGAATTCAATGTGTGCTCTTTTTTTTTTTTTTTTAAGATTTTATTTTATTTGACAGACAGAGATCACAAGTAGGCAGAGAGGCAGGCAGGGAGAGAGAGGGGGAAGCAGGCTCCCTGCTGAGCAGAGAGCCCCATGCGGGGCTTGATCCCAGGACCTTGAGATCATGACCTGAGCTGAAGGCAGAGGCTTTAACCCACTGAGCCACCCAGGCGCCCCAATGTGTGCTCTTTGTTACAATATTTGTAACAAATATTTGTGTTCTTTGTTAGATAAAAATATTTTTGAAAAATAAAAAGTCAGAAAGGAGAGCAGGACCTTGTTTCCAAGAGGGGACCCCAGCAGGTGGCAATGCGGCAGCAGAACGAGAGTCACAGGTGGAAATCACCGTCTGCCACTGTCTCTGACAAAGCCCTGCTCTGTGACCGCGTCCCTCACCTCTGTAGTAATGCCCCAGCCTGGCGAACCCTGTCGCCCTTTAGTGTCTGTGGATTCCGTGGTCCGGTTGGACCCATGGATTGCTTCGTTTTCAAGCCGGCTTGACCCTGGATGACAGCTGAAGTCCAAAATGTATTTTGTAAACAAAGAACGTGTCTAGTATGGCAGACACCGCAGGAGCCTACCCAGTATCCACTGGGTTTCCCCATTTCCTCTCTAACAACCCCCTACTGGGGTAGCAATATGTCAGCTAAAACAAACTCCATGTCCCAGGCTGTCCCCTGTGGGAGCCGGTGGGCGGGGCTTCCAGAGAATCAACTGTGGGTTTTCCTGATAAAAATATTTGGCTTAGGCCACCTGGGGGCCTCAGTCGATAAGCGTCTGCCTGCCTTCTGCTCGGGTCAGGAGCTCAGGGCCCTGGGATCAAGTCCCCTGTCAGGCTCCCTCCTCCTTGGGAAGCCTGCTTCTCCCTCCCCCACTCCCCCTGCTTGTGTTCCCTCTCTCACTGTCTCTCTTTCTGTCAAATAAATAAAA
>PISX010010046.1:0-72395 GCA_004024625.1 Mellivora capensis | reverse complement strand
GTGGATGGAACTAGAGGGTATCATGCTTAGTGAAATAAGTCAATCAGAAAAAGACAACTATCATATGATCTCCCTGATAGGAGGAAGTGGAGATGCAACATGGGGGTTGGAGGGGTAGGAAAAGAAGAAAAGAAACAAGATGGGATCGGGAGGGAGACAAACCATAAGTGACTCTTAATCTCACAAAACAAACTGAGGGGTGCTGGGGGGAGGGGCGTCGAGAAAGGGGGGTGGGGTAATTAATGGACATTGGGGAGGGTATGTGCTATGGTTAGTGCTGTGAAGTGTGTAAACCTGGCGATTCACAGACATGTACCCCTGGGGATAAAAATACTTTATATGTTTATAAAAAATAAAAAAATTTAAAAAAATTTTTAAAAAACTTACCTTTTTTTAAAGATGATTCTGTGCTATGGCACTGGAAAACTTTGGACATCGTTTTATTAATACTGCACTGACTAAAATAGTTTAAATGAAGTATAGAGAGTCCAGGACATTTTTTTTTTAAGATTTTATTTATTTATTTGACAGAGGGAGATCACAAGTAGGCAGAGAGGCAGGCAGAGAGAGAGAGGAGGAAGCAGGCTCCCTCCCAAGCAGGAAGAGTCCAATGCAGGACTCGATCCCAGGGCCCTGAGGTCATGACCTGAGCCAAAGGCAGAGGCTTAACCCACTGAGCCACCCAGGCGCCCAGGACATTTATTTTTTTATAATCGTGGTTAGTAATAGGCCAAGGGGAGATTTTGCTCCACAGGTGACATTTGGCAACATCTGGAAACATTTTTGGTTGTCACAATAGAATGGCAGGTGCTGCCGACATTTAGTGGGTGGAGGCCAGGGGTACTGCTAAAGATCCATTAATGCACTAGACAGACCCAACAACAGAATTATCTAGCCCCAGATGACAGTAGTGCCATTGTTGAGAAACCCTGCTATAAAAGATGTCACGCTAAGTAGTTACTTTTTAGTGAAATCTTAATGGGTAGGGTTGTGGTTTGGTAAGGGTGCAAACGAAGGAGGATCTACCCTACCCATCAACTTAGCCTAAACTCAGCCTTGCTCATATTAGCAACAAAAAAACCTCAAAACACATGTGCAGAACAAAGAAATATAACCAGCACAATAGACTGATTATGTTATTTTCCTTTTTTAAAAGAAAATATAGTGTAACTGAAACTCTTATTGCTGGTGGAAGTGTAAATTGGATTGAAAACTCAGTGGTAGTATCCATTATAGCTGAACTTATGTCTACCCTATGTCAGCAGTTTCTTTCCCAATAAATTAAAGTCTAATATATGAAAGTTCATCACAGTTTGATTCATTACGGCCTCAAACTTGAATAAAGTGAAGTATATCCATACAGTGAAATACTACCTATCAATTCAAAAGAATAGATTGCTACACACAATAGCATGGATAGATCTCACAGGTATTATGTCGAGTGAAATAGACACAGAAGAATTCATATTATGTAATTCCATTTATATAAAATTTAAAAACAAAGCTAATTTGTGGTGATAAAAGGATAGTAACCTATCAGGGCACAGGTATTAGATGGGGCATAAATGATGAAATGATGGAAATGTCCTTCCAGATCTTCATCTGGCTGGTTATATGAGTGTATACATATGAAAAAGTCTGAACTGAACATTTCAATTTTGTTGATTTTACTGTGTATATGCCACATCCCCATTTCTTAAAATTAGGGAAAGAAACTGGGAAACCTAATTTTGAACTACTTGAAGTCTTGTGTCTCCAGTGCTTGGTTAAATGCAGGGTTAGCTAGCTACCTAATAGATTTGCATTGTGAACAACTCCAGTGCATTGTTTAGTGAAAATAAATTTTGATTTTGGAGTCACATCTGGTTTTGAACCATTGCTTCATCCATTATTATGACATTGGTAACGTCACTTATATTGGTATTTTTTGTGACTATGGAAGAACAGAAGATCAGTGAGTTAAGAGAATTACAGAAAAAAATCCACTGTAGGGGTGCCTGAATGGCTCATATGGTTAAGCACTGCCTTCTGCTCCTGGGATCCAGCCCCATGTTGAGCGCCATGTCAGACTCCTGGCTCAGCTGGAAGTCTGCTTCTCCTTCTGCCTCTTCCCCCTGCTCCTGCTCACACTCGCTCTCTCTTTCTTTCTCTCCCTTTTTCTGTAGCTCTCCTTCTCAAATGAATAAATAAAAATCTTTGAAAGAAAAAAGAAAAGTCTGCTGTTTTATTTTGATTTTAGCAGATAGTTAATCTGTTCTGAAAAAGGAAGTTGGGTCAAGGCTGCCTTATTTGGGAGCAGCATGTGGAGAATCCCAGTTGTGTTGCAGAGTAAGAATGATTTCACATTACTATGTCACTCAGTGTTCTAAGTGTTTTAATTTTGTGAGATTGGTCCTATTATCCCCACTTTACAGGTAAGGAAGCTCAGAAGTTTGACTAAAGTAAATATGTATTGAAGCTAAAATAAAACTCAGGCTGTCTGACTAGAGTCAATGCTTTCAGGAAGTAGTGCTGACCTATTAGACACAGCTGTAAGAAGTGCCTTGGTTCCTGACAGGTTTCCATTTCTTGGTCTCAGTCTCTTGAAAGGGTTGGGTTTGCTTCCTATCTTTGAATTATTTATCGTAATTTATCCTTATAATAAAATGTCATGTCTTTGCTTAAACTAGCTTAAGTGGGTTTCTGCCAGTTGCAACTGGAAGAATATTTCTCCAGTTCGACTGTGAATGGAACTGAAAATAAACCTCAGATAAACTGAAGCTGGCTGAGTCAAGGTGGAATAGCAGGCAATGAAGACTTTCTTGCCCTGAAATGGGAACTTGTTAGCTTGTGTTATACAATTGTGAATCTTTTACCCAGGCTTTCTCCAATAGTATCTTAGAACTCAAAGTATGTATACACTGAAATAAGGCATTAGAGAATTTTCTAGCTACATTAAAAAAAAAAGTCACATGCCTTGGTTACTATATGTAGAGTTTTTTTTAAAAACTACATTAGAAAAGAGAGATGTTCTGGGGTGCCTGGGTGGCTCAGTAGGTTAAGCATCTGCCTTCAGCTCAGGTCATGATCCCAGGGTTCTGGGATCAAGTTCCACATCTCCCTCTGCCTCTCTCTCTGTCTCTCATGAATAAATAAAATCTTTTTAAAAAAGAAAAAAAAGACATTCTAAACAAAGTTCCCAGATGAAAGTTGTACCAAATTTGGCCATTTATGCCAAATTTAGCATATTTGACAATTATTGGAAGCCAATTTGCCTTTGGTCTGAGAATATAGAAACAGACCAAGAAATAAGTCAAGGGAGGGGCATCTGGGTTAACTCCGTTAAACCTCCCACTCTCTTTTTTTTTTTTCTTTTAAGATTTTATTTATTTATTTGACAGAGACACAGGGAAAGAGGAAACACAGTGGGAGAGGGACAAGCAGGCTTTCCGCTGAGCATGGAGCCTGATGTGGGACTCGATCCCAGAACCCTGAGATCATGACCTAAGCCAAAGCCAGATGCTTAACAATTGAGCCACCCAGGCGCCCTAGCCTCCCACTCTTGATTTCAGCACAAGTCATGATCTCGGTTGTAAGATCAAGCCCAGCTGGTCATGGAATCTGCTTAAGATTCTCTCTCTCCCTCGGCCCCACTCTCCTACCCTCCCCCCACAAAAAAGAAATAAATTAAGGAGTTTATTGAATTGCAACATTTTTTTTTTTTTTGCCACCTTATTCCTAACACTGAAGTCTACATTTACATTTACACTGAAATTTTACATTTCCAGGAAGTGAAATTTTGGTAATAGCAATAAGACTCTCAAGAAGGAGCAAATGATTTTAAGGTATTCCAATTTCTCAGTTCCCACCAAAGCATTTTTCATTGCCATCCCCTTCACAAAAGTGTGATGATCCTTTACAAGGTCTATCAATAGCTACTAAGATAGGAATGCACTCTGTGTCTGGGAATATTACTAAATAGCAAACTGCAAGCTGCTGTATGCACTTTTTCTCTTGTTTGCTTTGAGGCTAAAGCAGCCAACAATGAAGATGGACAGAGTCCCAGCTGTTGCTAAGAAACAGAAATCCAGAAGAATTGACAACTTATGGTGAAACCTAACCCACTAAGTTCTTCAGCTTTAGCTAAATACAAAACAAATCTCCCTAAAAGAAAATTGGCAGGCAGTTCTCCACAGTAAAGCAGTTGCATGTCATAAACCCCAAAGTAGACTCAGACCACAGACTATCTCAAAACCCCAAGCACCTCTCATTCTCCAGTACAAAACAATCTGCACCAGCCAGAAGTGGGTACCCTTGCCCCAAGTGAAGTATCTTAGTGTCCTTTGTCAGGAGTGGCTCTGGAAGATTGTAAAAGAGAATCCAAATTAAGTGCAGCCAGATATCCTAATAATTGACTAGGAAGTGGGTCCATTAGCTCATGCCTTATAAGATCTCAAGGCCTATTACATACCATCCCACTCCTGCTGAATATAGTATATAATTTAGTTGAACTTGTTGAATTTATATTTAGTCCACAAAATGCAGCATTAATCCAGGTATTTCTTGGGTGTTTTTTATATGCCTATCCTTGGGGTAGGGGCATGGAAAAATGTGCTAAAATGGACAACGGGTTTTTTCACTTGGAGTTACCATTCTATTTGGGGGGGGAGGGAAATAAAGATAAGTAAGGAAATAAGGTTACAAATTGGGATGGGTTCTGCAGGGGAAAGGTGAGGTAATGTCAGAGAAATTTAAAAAGGAGACAAATGGAAAGAGCAGTGGGGTGGTCAGGAAAGTCTTCTTCAAGCCGTAGGTGGTAGAATGAGGTTGCACTTATTGTAGGAGAACCATGAGAAGAGCAAGAAGAACAAGTGCAAAGACCCTAGAGTAAGAAGGGGTTTGTTATATGTGAAGAACCAAAGGAGACAAGTATAGCTGAAGCATAGTGTATGAGAAGTTGATACTGGACTCAAAAACACATTCAAGGAACCTCCTTTTATCCAGGGCTTTGTGGCCTATGGAAAGCATTGCAGTTTAATTCCAAACACAAGCAGATACTATTGAAAGGTTTTACACTAAGAGTAGCATAATCTGATTTACTTTCTAAAAGATTGTTGTAGCTTCTATGTAGAAAATAGATAATAGTAGCAAAAGTGAAAGTGGCTCTCTAACTCTCCACTTAAAAAGCTAGTCTAATATATAATAGCTGTTGGGTTTAGAGGAGTAGCTTTGAAATGTAGAGAAGATGGAATTAAGATTAATTTGGCTTTTAAGAATGACAACATTTGAGTTGAGGTCCTCATTTATGGTACATTAGTATCTAAATAAATCAATAAATAGCCAACAAGAATATTGTTTGGGAATGTGGAGATAAATATCAAAGAGCTAGGCATGTTGAAGGTATTTGAGAGTAGAGAGAACTGAGAGGGAAATGCTGTTCTTTTTTCATAAACTTCAATATAATTTTCAAATAAAAATTTGTGTGTGTGTGTGTGTGTACACAAAATCTTTGCTGTGAAAAGGTTAGAGAGCAGTGTGGTAATAGATGAAGTAAGTCAACAAAGTGTTTCTTTTTAGTTGAAAATACTGATGTATGTTGGTAGACTGGCATGAATAATAAGCAGAGAATGAAAATTTGGTGATGTGTAGTAGACAAATGGAATAACTGAAGGAGCTAAACCAAGAAGAAGAGAAAATAGAGGTGTATTGCTCATGATACGGAAAATGATACTGTTTCAATTTGAACAGAAAAGAAGGCTGAGAAGGTGAGTACAGATGCAGAGAGGTTTGGATATCTGTTGGAATGAAAATGAAGTAAATCCTCTCTGATGGTTTCGGTATTCACAATCAATTACGTATGGAGTAGGATCGTCAGCTGAAAATTAGGAGAGTGAAGGAGTCTGAGGTAACAGGAAAAAAATATGACATTCCTACCTCAGAAAATGTGAAGATGAACTTCCTAGGGAAGCATAGCAGGACTACCAGTTTGGCTTGGGTGTTTGTTTGTGGCCTGTGGTCATGAATTTAGAGAGCAATGAGTCTGCTAATTGTATTATTTCTTTATTAAGTAGCTTGGGTCTCTGCACAAAGAACCAGATTGAATTCAGGCAGGTTTGAGATTTTGTGAAATGAGTTCAACAGAGATGGGAGCCAAGGCCCTTGATTGTGCTTCAGAAGTAATGATTATATGATGAAACATGAATTCCACGCTGGGTAAATGTGGGAGTGACTACAGATAATTAAAAAGTAGTGGGAATGGAGGAGGGTATCAATGAACTAGAGGTCTGTAAGAAGCTAAAGATTTACTGCCAAGCTAAAGTGAGCTGGATTAGGAGGCGGTAGATGGACCAAATTAGATGTTCAAAATTGTTACTTCACAGGTAGTACAGTCATCGGTGCTTACGTGGTCCAGGGTTGGTCTAAGATACGAATTGAGGTTGGTGATGGTCTTTGGAGATGATGACGGCTAAAGAATTAAGTCTTTTCCAGTTCCCAGTAAAGATCTTAGATGTGTCTACTCTCTGCTAGCAGACTATAAAATCAGAAACTCTTCTTGGATCAGTAAGAGAAGGGACAACACAGGACAGACCTCTGCCCCCAAGATTGGTGAGACAAGCAAATACACAGAGTCATGGTTTACCTGAGCAGAGACAAGCAGAAAACACTGGGAACAAGACCAGACTAGGAAAATCTGAACCATAATTGATGAATATCTAGGGGCTTTGTGTAAACAACTCTGAATTAAAAACTTCGGGAGACACAGTCATAGAGGGGTCCCCCAAATATTATGAGATTTACCTCCAAGAGCTTGACTAGGTTCCCACAATAAATATCTAACATGAATCCCCTTATGCTTTCTGCAGGGAGAGAGGAAAAGAGCCATTCAGAAATATTCCAGACCATTCTGTTCTAAACAAAGCCTGCCCTCAGGAGAAACTAGTTAGCCAGTACCTAACCCGCTGGGCTATTTTCAAAGCCTAACTGACCTAAGGGAAGGGAAATATCCTGTCCCACTGCAAGGAAATAGAAAAAACACAAACACTTGTAAGGTTCACAGTCTAGAGACATAGGCACACTAAATGACTGAAATCTAATCACAGCACTATGGAATGCTTGTCCTCCACCAACACCTCAACACCACATCACTAAAGGCCTCTTTACAGCAATTCCTTTTATCCAGTACATTATGTCCAACTATCAAGAAAAAAAATCCCAGGTATATCAAAAAGAAACAAAAAACAAACAAAAAAACCAAAACCAAAACAAAACAAAAAACACCACAATTTGAAGAGACAGAGGACAGAGTAAGCATCAGACCAGACATGGCAGAGTTGTTGGGAATTATTAATCAAAGAGTTTAAAACAACAATGATTGATATATTCTGAGCAATAGATAAAGTAGGCATCATGTAAGAATAGGTGGGCAATGTAAGCTGACTGAGAGATGGAAATCCTAAGAAAGAAACAAATGCTATAGATTTAAAAACAAAAACAAAAACACTGCTATTGGGTGGGTCAGCTCCATATATTTTGAAAGTCACCGAGAATGATCATATATAGTATTGGAAAGGGGAAATATGAATGTAAACCAGGAAAAAAGTTGTCAATAAATAGAAGAATGACTGGAAGTGGACAGCTGTACAGGACTTGACCAGTGATCAGGGTCATCACATCAGCTTCAAAGGAGCTTATATTCTTGGAGACAAGAAGGACATGCCCCAGATCTTGACCCTGAGATCCACTATTTAGGGGCAAAGAAAGTCTACAGTTGAAAAGAATATAGTTGGGTCATCATTAGTTTAAGACAGCCTAGACTCATTTAATGCTAAGAACGTAGGTCCTAATTTGATTAGGACACATCCTATTCAACAAGCATATATGAAACATCTAGGTATTGTGCTATTTGTTTTAGATACAATAATCAATAAGAAAGCCAAGTCTGTGCATTTTTTTTTTTTTTTTGGAATTTATATTTCTGTGTGGGGAGCCAGAAAGTAAACATATATTCTATCTGGTAGTGTTAAGCGCTATGAAGAAAAAATACACATTTTGAGAGGGCTAGAGGGTGATGGGGATGGTATTTTAAACAAGGTTACAGAGAGCTTTTCTGATAAGGTCATAGATATGTGAGCCAAAAACTGAATAAAGTGAGACACTTGCAGATATTTGGCAGGGAAAGGGGCACTCTGTGTAGAAGGAAGAGCAGGACAAAAGCCCTAAGGCCAGAGGGTACTTATTATGTTTATGACACAGCAAAGAATCTGATTTGAGTTCAGTGTGGGGAGCACTCACATAGTAATTATTTGTTTGTTTATACTAATTTTTGTATTAACACTGAGGAAGTAAAAGTGCTCATTTAGCTAGAAGCTTCTCTATTCATATTTTAAATTCTCCATAGATCTTAATTTTTCAACCTGGAAATGTGAAGTACTTAGATATTTGGCATCACATAATAAGGCTTAAATGCTTTTTTTTAAAAAAAATTAAAAATCAATTTGATTTTATGGTTTCTTAATATTAGTTATTATTGTGATTCACCTATTTTTTTTCTGTGATGAATGA
Source organism: Mellivora capensis (assembly GCA_004024625.1). Taxonomy (NCBI): domain Eukaryota; kingdom Metazoa; phylum Chordata; class Mammalia; order Carnivora; family Mustelidae; genus Mellivora; species Mellivora capensis. Next base: position 63,854 of record PISX010010046.1, on the reverse strand, counting down.
AGATCACTTTAATTAGAGGAATGTAAGCAAAAATTACATGAAATGATCATTTTATATATGTCACCAACAAAACTTCCAGAGGAGATAGTAGGTGAGCCTACATGATTCATCTGAAATAAGTAGAGAAATAAGTACAAGTACTTTGTCTAAGTTTGATGTTCTGTTGGTCTTAGTGGTTAAATGAACATCTAGTCATCAATAAATAAAGCTGATTGCACATTTTCAAAACAATTCAAGCTTCTTTAAAAAAAAAAAAGTAGGATGAAGAATGTAGTCTAGTGGAACTGCTATGAGGAAGAGTGTGGCAGCTGGTTGCCTGCTGATTTCAATAACTTCCATTTTGGCTCCATCCTCTCCCTCCTCCTAAATCCACTCTTAACAAAGAATCCAGGGGGTATCTTTACAAACATAAAGCAAATCCTATTGCTTCACTGTTTCACACCCTTTCAGAGAAATCCAGCTGTCTTTCCATGGTCTTCCAAGAGCCTGGATGACCTGACTTCAGTCTTGCTCTGCAGTCTTACCCCATCATTCTCCCCCGCCCCCCTACTCATTCTGTCCCAGTCACTTGGCTTCTTTTCTGTCCACAAGCCTGCCAAATGCTTTTCCCCTCACAGGCTTTTGCTCTGGTTGTTTCTGGGCCTGGAATGCTGCTCTCAGCTCTTCTCATGCAGGCTATTCGTCATCCTTTAGGTCTCAGGTCAGATGTCACTTCCTCAGAGAGGCCTCTGAACAGCATTCTCTAACGAGGCTTTCTTCAGTTATTTTTTCTAGTCCCCTTGTTTATTTTCCTCATAAAAATAGCAATTAGGATTTATATGTACTTCATTTTCCTTGTCTTACTTGCCTGTTGTTTTCTCCCCTACTAGAAGGTAAGCACCCTGGTCAATTGATAGGGTGAAACATTTGAAAAAGTTTAGGATTATGTTAAAAGTAAATTTTGTAGGATTTTTAAAAGCAATTAAAAATTACAGGTAAGGGGCGCTTGGTGGCTAAGTGGGTTAAGCCTCTGCCTTCAGTTCAGGTCATGATCTCAGGGTCCTGAGATCGAGCCCCACATAGGGCTCTCTGCTCAGCAGGGAGCCTGCTTCCCCCTCCCCCTCTGCCTGCCTCTCTGCCTACTTGTGATTTTTCTCTCTGTGTCAAATAAATAAATAAAATCTTTAAAAAACTACAGGTAAAATATAAACATTCTACAAAAAAGGTAATAAAATTATAGTACCCTATTGCCATATTTTTCATGGTTATCATGAAGTTAAATATGATTTAACTAAATATGGTGATGTAATACCCTTGGAGTGGTAGGGGTGGACGTGGTATGTGAGTGCTGAATGCTTATAGTGGAAGTTGGCATTGTTTGTCCAACATCCATTCTACCTCTTCCCCATTGCATAGTGGCCATGAAGACCACTTTAGGAGTCAGCCTGATTAAACCGATTAGTGTAATCCAATTACGTTTGCCAATCTAATAATCTGTGGATGGGCGGTTCTGAGCCAGTAAATCCATGGCATTCCCTAGGTTATAGGAAATGGCTTAGGAACGAACATATGACCCAATTCCTAGTAAAGATCTATAAGGGATTTGTCTAGATATTCAGAAAAAGAAATCTTCTTTATTCTAATGTGAAAAATCAGAGAACGAATCTCTCTCTTCCTTTGGATATCAGCTGTGTTAGCATGAGACCAGGAAGTACTACAGTTCATTTGCCCCACAGGAGAGGCTATGGATGGGGACATCATTCCAAGGATAATAGAACTGAGGGAACCACAGAGAAATGGAGCCAGTGTCACTGAATGAAGTTGACTCAGGTTCACAATAAACTTTGGACTTTGAATTGTGGAAATCAGCACAATTCTTACTTCTTAAATGAGGTGGGATTGGCATTACTAGAAGTTGAGGCATCCTACCTGACAAAAATCCCTACTTTCTCTTAACAACAAGTAGAGAGACATTATCTAAAATATGTAAATGAAGAAATAGCTTTCAATATATATTGTTTTTTAAAAAGATTTTATTTATTTATTTGACAAGGAGAGAGAGGACACAAGCAGTGGGAGCAGTTGGCAGAGGGAGAAGGAGAAGTAGGATCTCCGTGGAGCAGGGAGCCTGATGTGGGGCTCTATCCTGCCACCTGGGATCATGACCTGAGCCTAAGGCAGACGCTTAACTGACTGAGTCACCCAGGAGCCCCCAAGTTAGAATTTTAAATTGAATCCATTTTAAAAAATGATTTCTTTACTTACTATTTAATATGGGCAATTTAAAAATCAAAGTATTTGTTGTTCTGAATGTAGAGGATGGCAATCGAGAAGTGGGGCACATAGAGTGAACATAGGAAGTCAGAGTCTTAAAGGATAAGGAGTTTGAAGTTTCATCTTATTTTTTTAATTTGTTGGCATGAGTGGGGGGAGGGGCAAAAGGGAGAGGGAGAAGCAGACTCCCTGCTGAGCAGGGAGCAGGACTCAAGGCTTGGTCCCAGGACCCCTGAGATCACAACATGAACAGACACTTAACCAACTGAGCCACCCAGGCGCCCCTCATCTTTTTTTTTTTTTAAGTTTCCAGTGGGTGATATCTAAAATGTATGTACTATTGTACAGAGGTATTGAGCAACCAAAAAAAAACCAAAACTGAGTGTTTGTTTGTTAAGATAGATTTCTTAAAATAAAATGGACATTTTATACATATGGTTGTCATAGCCCATTTCAGAGCAGTAAGAATATTGGCCCTTCTTTTTCTTAGATTGATATTGATAGTATGCTTTCTCTAAATATTATGGCCCCATGTTCCACTTGTAAAATCTTTTCCTGTTTCAACATGAAGCAAATTTATTGCTCCCCAATAGATTTTCACAGTGTTCTCATGGTCACTCTGCATAAAATTCTGGATAAATCTTTGATACTTTCCTCCCCTTACTACAGATTCACTTTGCATCTTTTCTCATCCAGATTTCAAATGTCATCTGACATATATTTCAGTGGAGTGTTTCAGTATCTTCCACAACCAGTTAATTTTTATGCAGGATAAATAGTTGGAGACACATCAAGTAATTTTTTCACTACAGAAAAATGCTCATGTGCAGGGAAAATAGTGGCTGAAATCCAACCTGTATCTACTTGCTATGTACTCTGGAATTTGCTGCCAGCAAGAAAGGGCACATTTTATAATTCACACAAAGTTGCTATACATATTATTGGTGACCAAGGTTGGAAAGGGAAATAAAAACAGCAACAGGAGAGGGTTATTGAATATATAATCAATTTCAACCAAGGTTTTCAGAGCGTTCTCTGAGTGTTGAGCCCTGAGTCAGAGAAAGGAGGAAATCATTGGGCCTATGATAAATAGGAGGATTACAGGTCTTTTGAGTACCCCAGTTTGTTTAATTTTTCCTGTTTTCTCATTTGGGTAGTGTCTCCTTTTGCTCTTAAATGTGTACCACTATGGGTAGTAAATTATGTAGTTACACTAAAAAAGGAAGGGAAAATTAATTCTAGACTGAGTGGCATGACAGGAGGATTGGTGGAGGAAGGGACACAAGGTAGAAATATGGCAGAAAATATAGTGACTCTGAGCTGGTGAAGGGACACACCACTTTTAAGGAGTTTTGGGTTTTTTTTAACTTTTGTTAAAGATTTTATTTATGGGGGCACCTGGGTGGCTCAGTGGGTTAAAGCCTCTGCTTTCGGCTCAGGTCATGATCTCAGGGTCCTGGGATCGAGCCCCGCATCGGGCTTTCTGCTCGCCGGGGAGCCTACTTCCCTTCCTCTCTCTCTCTCTGCCTGCCTCTCTGCTTACTTGTGATCTCTGTCAAATAAATAAAATCTTTTTAAAAATTTTATTGGGACGCCTGGGTGGCTCAGTTGGTTGGATGACTGCCTTCGGTTCAGGTCATGATCCTGGAGTCCCACATCGGGCTCCCAGCTCCACGGGGAGTCTGCTTCTCCCTCTGACCTTCTCCTCACTCATGTTCTCTCTCACTGCCTCTCTCTCAAATAAATAAATAAAATCTTTTAAAAAAATTTATTTATGTAATGTATGTATGTATGTATGAGGGGAAAAGAGAGCAAGAGCCCACAGGGGAAGCAGCTGGTAGAAGGAGATGGAGACGGAGGCTCCCCGCTGAGCAAGGAATCCAATGCAGGACTCATGACCTGAGCCAAAGGCAGCCATTTAACCAACTGAGCCACCCAGGCACCCTTAGGAGTTTTCATTTGTCTTCAGAGCAGTGAGAACTAATGATGGTTTGGGAGCAGGGGAATGGTAAGATCAGATCTGTTTAGTGTTGGTAAGATCTAAAGTACATTTCCCCTACCACTGCCTTTCCTCCCTACCACCTCCCACCATATATACATACATGGGACTAGGAAGAAGGAAAGGAGAATCATGTCCTTTCTGAGTATAAACACACTCATAACTGAGCTCCACTTAATCTTCAATCCACTATATCTCCTTGGAATGAATAACCCACCCTCTCCATTCCCTCTGTAAAACACATTGCTGTCATCGGCATGCTAAACTTTTAAGTGCTTATATGTGGTAAGCTACTCTAGTGCAACATACATTTCTGCTTCTGTAAATTGAATTGCATATTTTAAATTATGTATTTGTTCTTTTAAGCCTGTTAATGCTAGTTGTACTCATTGTTGCAGTTATATAATTGAAAAAAAATACATAAACTGATGAACTAAGAAGGCAAACTAGTTTCTTTGAAACTTTTGTGGAATGATTTTGAAAAACTGCAAGTCAACTGGCTAAGAATATTCAGATAAATGAGGTATATATGAAATAGCTGTTAAAAAAAAAAGTGAAATAGCATAAACATCCAGAAGATTCTGCGTTCAGTTTGCTTAACAGTATTGTTTAGCAAACAGTTTGCATTACAGTATTATCATATACTGTATAACTGAAGTCATATTAATATGCTCTAGTAAAGGGACAGGCCAAGTCTGGCCTGCAGTCTAATCTACTACTTGGTTGGGCTTATAGTGGTATATGGTCATTCTCCAGGATTCATGCAGTTTTTGCAGGGGGCAGACAAATGATAGGGACCTACGATAGGGACCATGAGTTAGGGTTCTCCAGAGAAATAGACTAATAGGATATATATAAAAAAGATTTATTGTAAGGAATTGGTTCATGCTTTAGAGGCTAAGAAGTCCCAAGAGCTGTACAAATAAGCTGGAGACCCAAGAGAGCTAATGATACAGTTCTAGTCCTAGTCCAAAGCCCTGAGAACTAGGAGACATGATGGTGTAAGTTCCAGTCTGAGTCTGAATCCAAAGGCAGGAGAAGACTGATGTCCTAAGAAATCAGGCAGAGAGAGAAAATTCTTAGCCTTATTCTATTCAGGCCTCCAGTAGATTGTATGAGTCCCACCCTCAGTGGGGAGGGCAATCGGTTCAGTCCACCTATTCAAATGTAAATTTGAATCCAGAAACACTCTTATGGACACACCCAGAATGTTTAACCAACTATCTGGGCACCTTGTTGCCCAGTGAAGTTGACACATAAAATTAACTCTCACAGAGCACCACCCAGACATCCTTGTGACCTTTAAAAATGGCACTCATCTCCACCATCCATACCCAAAATATGATATATTGTTTTTTGTTGTTGGGTCGGAAGTAGACTGGGTGTTAGTTTCCAAGACTTTGAAGTCTTCCCCACTGTAACAACTTTTACTTAAGAGCTAAAACCCAATATGGGGATTACTCCAACGCCAAGTGTGTCAATCACAATTATAACCTTTAGGGATTGAAGAAATGAACACTAGTTGTTTCCATAGACCCAGTGTACTCCCTATGAGTCCAAATTTGTCCAGGACTACATTTATTACTTGGCTCTTATATATTTCTACTCTTAATAGTGAGGTCAAGATAATATTCTCAGTCTCTATTATCAATGTCAACTCATGTCCCATGTCTAATTTTCCTTAAAATTTCTGGATATTTCCTTTTCCTCAGTGTTCAGTCACCTGAGAAAATGGCCTAGGTCCCTTTGTGGGAGGGACTAGAAGAATCATTACAATATATATTTGCCATAGTGTTGTGGAGTCCTTTCAGCTAGAATCTGACTACCTCTATAGTCAATAGCTTCTGGGTCTAAAAAAATTAGCTCCAGTCTGGGAACTGGGCAAGGGGTCATGACACTTTTTACTATAGTGACCATGCTCAATCTCCTCATTCATTCTTCTTTTCTTTGATTACATACATTAGGTAGTATTCTTGTTGCCTGCCCATCGATTTTTTTTTTCTCTTAGGGGCACTTCTAGAAGACATCTCCACAACTCCTTCCAGGTTGAACTCCCTTGGCTATCATGCTGATTTCCTCAGTCATTAGGATAATTGTGACATGCTGACTTCTGGTATTAAGTTCTGTCTTCTGGATCTACTATGCATCTGGGCCCCATCATTCCCATTGCTACTAATAAGCCAAGTTCTATGATAGTATCACCTACAATAAGCCCTGGTCTTTAGAGGTGAGCTATCACTGAACTTCTTCATGAGGGTGATGCCTCTCTTACCAGGGCATACCCATTGGTTTTGGAGAATGGTGTACCTTCTGGCCCCTCTCATGGGACATAATCTTCCCTGTGGGCTTCTGGTATCACATAATATATCTACCTCTCTGATCTTTTAAATCTTAACCTCCACTGTTGGCCGTGACAATTTAGGCATTTCAGCATCTCTCAGCATAGGCCATTACTTTCTCCAGACTTTTGGGAACCATCCTAACAGGAGATTTTCCCCATCCTCTGGGACCCTGTCAGGTTGTGAATTCCCATAACCCAAGAATGCCAACAAGTCAATAGCTTACCTTTATCTATTCTTATGTTCTAGCTCTTTTGATCAAGTGCTCTGAAAACCTGCCCAAATATTCCCGTTTCCTGTCAGTATATGTTGACTAGTTCTTGCTGCTTCTTCAGGGTATAGATAAGGCCTAGCATATTCCCATGTGGTGTAGCAGCCATGAAAGAAGGGGGGCTAAGTTTCTTAGAGATCCCTCTTTTGTTCAGAAGCACTTACTGTAGTGACTTTCTGCCTGGGGGAGTGCCAGCTTTTTTTTTTTTCTTTACTTTTTTAAAAGATTTTATTAATTTATCTGACAGAGAAAGGAGGGAGCACAAGCAGGGGGGAGTGGCAGGCTCCTCCTGAGCAAGGACCCCTATGAAGGATTTGATCCCAGGACCATGAGATCATGACTTGAGCAAAAGCAGACACATAACAGCTTAACTGCTTAACCACCTGAGCCACGGAGGAGTCCAGGAGTGCTAGCTTTTAACCAGAAAGGTGGGCAACTTCTGTAGGTTCTGAGTGTTCATGGGAGTCTCTCAGGAACCAGAATCTTTGAGGGCATCCACACAGCTCTCCATATGCCCCCTGTGTCAGGGTCCTGATTTTTCCAACAAGTTACCTACCCTTGGCTTCAGTTGTTTTTAAAGCTTCTTGATTGATTAAGTTTTGAGTTTGGTGTTAAAGCTTTTTCTGTTTTTCTCAGGCCAGAAGGCAAAGGTGTCTTTGGAAGCCACTAGGGAAGTAGTTTTCACTTAGTTAACTGCTCTCTGGTTTTCATTAACCTTCTGTAGGCCTCAGTGCAACTTAATAATAGCCAGCTAATAATAGCTTGTATCTATTGTTCATACACATACACGCACTTTTGAATTGCCCGCATTTTTGCCCCTGTCATGGCATTCCTCTGCTTCAGAAGAATCTCCCTAGTGACAACTGGTGAATGTTTTCTTAACTGGGCCATCACATTGTACAGAGAATATCCGTGCCCCAGATACCACATGTGGTGAGGGTCACGGACAGTGGGACTGTTCAGACCCAGTTTCCCAAACCCCCTCGTTCTGATTTCTCAGACTACTACTTTCATCAAGTGTCTCACTCAGGGTATTCCAAGAAACAGAAGATGGCATGAAGTTAGTTGTACAGGAAGCCTATTGGAAAAAAGATGAAGGGAGAGAAAGCAGGATTGGGAAAGAAAGGTTTCAGATGATGGTACAAATATGACAAAAGCTCAGCCAGCACAATGTGGAGCTCTGGAGCAAATATTCCTTTTTTTTTTTTTTTAAATTTATTTATTTGTCAGAGAGAGAGAGAGCGCGCGCGACCACAGGCAGAGGCAGAGGCAGAGGCAGAGGGAGAAGCAGGCTCCCCGCCGAGCAAGGAGCCCGATGTGGGACTCGATCCCAGGACGCTGGGATCATGACCTGAGCCGAAGGCAGCTGCTTAACCAACTGAGCCACCCAGGTGTCCCTGGAGCAAATATTCCTGTTGGAGCAATCCTACATTAGGCAAAGATGGCTGGGCCCTAGTACCACCGCCATGCTCAGCCATTGGCTGAGCAGGAGAGTTTGCCACAGTTGGAATGCTGTATCAAAACCTGAAAATGGGGCGCCTGGGTGGCTCAATGGGTTAAAGCCTCTGCCTTCGGCTCAGGTCATGATCCCAGGGTCCTGAGATCAAGTCCCGCATCAGGCTCTTTGCTTTAGTGGGGAGCTTGCTTCCCTCTCTCTCTCTGCTTGCCTCTGCCTGCTTGTGATCTCTGTCTGTCAGGTAGATAAATAAAATCTTTAAAAAAAAACAACAACCTGAAAATGCTGCAGGTAGAGGCAGTTACCTTAGTGGCATTAATTGCAGCTGGATTGCAAGTTCTGTCTTGAAGGGAGACAGAAGCAATACACTTCCATGGCTATCCTGATCTAGCCTGGAAAGGCTTAGAGGTGCCAGCAACTAGTAGCTGAAGAACTTCATCAAGGGGATGGGAAGGGAGACTGAAACATGGAGTGCTGATTGAAAGTTGCTAAAAAAGCATTTATAACACTACATCTCCCCAAGTCAGTATCATTAGGCAAAGGCCAACTGCAAAGTGGAGTTTTATGGGAACACAGTTATGCCCATCTGTTTACATGCTGCCCATGACTGCTTTCTTGCTACAATTCAAGAGTTGAGCGAATTGAAAATATTTACTACCTGGCACTCTAGGGAAAAGTTAGCTGACTTCTGATCTCTTAAGTTTATTTACATCTATATATTTCTGTGGTAGAAATAATAAAAAAAAACGGTGTGCCATGGTGCATCTCTTCCAAAATCTGCAGTCAGAGAAATCACACTGGTAGCTTGAAATTGGCTGTGGTGGGAGAATTTTCACCATAGAAATAAGCAAATGCTGCAATTCAAGGCTTTTCCTTTTTGGAGAGCTGCTTGCTAAACACTGACTAGCAACATTTATTGCTTCATGGTAAGTGCTGTGGACTGAATTGTGTCTTCCCAAAATACAGGCATTGAAGTCCTAACTCCCCATCCCTCAGAATGTGACTGCATTTGGAGATAAGGTTTTGAAAGAGGTAATGAAGCTAATCCAGTGTGACTGGTGTCTTCATAAAAAGGTAATTTGGGATCAGATACAAAAGGAAGACCATGGGAGGACTCGGGGGGGGGGGGCGGGGGAGAAATGGCTATGAACAAGCCAAGGAGAGAAGCTCCAGAAGAAATCAACCCTGCTGACACCTTGACCTTGGGCTAGTTTCTAAGCCACCCAATCTGTGGTGCTTCATTTGGGAAAACTAATATAGTAAGTGACTCAAGAAAGTGTCAGGGTTTACAGAGAAACATTTATTAAAATGATTTTCAAATAACATTGATCTCTTGAGTGGCTGCACCCCACTCTTTTCACCAGTTGCCAGATCAGCCTTTTGTACCCCTGGAAGACCAGTTCCATTAGGAAATAAATACTACATTATTGATAGTACTATACTAATATTAGACTATGTATTTGAGTAGACTATTAGACAAGGCATCTTTATGACTCCTTTGGGCATAAGTAGACTTTAAATCCTTATAAGTACTTTTAAAAATCAAGTGTTCTTGGGAAGATGCTAATCTATTTTCAGTTCAGATTAATACTACAGAAACAATAGTCCAAAATCTGTTTTTTGATGTAGATTTGCATTCAGTTAATAAATACAATCACTTACCCATGTATATTTCTTTTCTGTAATTTCTATATCTAAATAACAGGTCAGTAAATGAAAATTGCTTTCCTTTTTTGACTTTCAAATATGCACAATATTAAAATATCAAAAGCTTGTTTAGAATTGTATGGAAAAGTAGTAAAAGTAGAGATGCTAGAATTGAAGTTAGGGAGGTCTATAGTCTCTTAGACTCAGTCACTTCTGTCATCCCACAAGTCCCATTGGTTCCTCCTAAGAATCCTGGGCCCCTGAGAATTACAGTGTGGAATGTGTTATAGAGAAACAAGCATTATGTAAGGATTTGAAAGTTTTCCTCTGAATTTGTGACTTTGAGCTGGTCGTTAACCTTCTCTGGTCTTTGGTTCCCTGATTTGCACAGTGGAGATAAAAGATATAGATGATCTCTAAGGCACCTTTCAGCTCTAAAATTCTATGATCTCCAGTTCTACCTGGTTATAAACCATTTCACATCTATCCAGGTGATACCAGGGATTTAATCTAAGGTCATAAGCAAGCCAGACTATGCCAAAGGGGAAGCAATTCTTAACTGCACTCTGCATTCTCTTTAACTCTGGAAGCATATTTCATTTTTCACATTGGCTAAATTCATCTCTGGTCAGGAACTAAGAATTATTCCAAATGTGCCTGATTTATCTGGCATAGATAAGGAATATTCATATTGTAATTTGAAAACTCTGTTAGTTCATGAATATCAAATTAACCAGAAACCTGGCACATAGTAGGCATTCAATAAATAGTTGTTGTCCCTTGTGACTTAGCTAAAAAACACTGAATTGCATACTTTAAAGTAGTGAATTTTATGGAATGTGAGTTATGTGTCAATTTAAATAGTTGTTGAGTGAATGAAATGTTGCACTTTGAATGTAGAAGAAAGGGTATTCATGTTGTGATTTTAAAATGTTGATTTCTGATGTTCAGAATAAAACAACAACAAGAACCAAAAAAATAAAACAAAACAAAATAAAAACAGGAAATTTAAATCAAATACCTAATAGGAACATTAGTTGTCAGGAGACATTAAAGATATTTGGAATACACCCTTGAACTTTGAGATTTTGGCAAGCATGTATATAATAGAAATTTCCTTGCTGCTTTTTCAGAGGCAAAATAATGACCAGATCAGCTGTGTTCCTTTATGACATTTAAAAATGCTCTTATGCTTTATAAGTACTACAGTGACATTTAATGACATGAATTCATGATGCCTCACATGTTGCATATTATTTCCTTGGATCAATTTCTTAATGTAATGATAGTCATGGGCTTTTTTATTAACTATAAAAATTTACAGTGTTTGATCAAATTCAACATGAATGCTGTATTTTAATACATTTCCTCCTTTTTGTGAGTAAATGAATATTTGCTAGGAGGGGTGTTAGGAATCTTTTAAGTTAGTTTAAAATAAAAATGCTTCATATTTGTTTTACTTTTTTTTCCAGTTTTATTGAAAAATAATTGATATATATCACTGTATAAGTTTAAGATATACTGAATGATTGATTTATATATATTATGAAATGATTACAATAATAAGTTAGCTAACATCAATTTCTTTATATAGATACAATAAAAAGAAAAAAAGGAAAAAATTTCTCCTAGTGATGAATTCTTAGGATTTACTGTAACAATTTTTCTATATATCATATAGCAGTATTAGCTATAGTCATCATGTATATTACATCCCTAATATGTATTTTCTTATAACCAGAAGTTTGTATCTTTTGAACACCTTCCTCCAATTTCCCCTCCCTCAATCTCTCTGCGTCTGTTAACCACAAGTCTGATCTCTTTTTCTGTGAGTTCAGGTTTTTTGGTTTTTGGTTTTTGGTTTTGGTTTTGTACAGTGAGATTGTACAGCATTTGTTTTTTCTGTATCTGACTTATTTTACTTAGCATAATGCCTTCAAAGTTCATCTGTGTTGTCACAAAACAAATGGTAAGATTTCCTTGTTTGTTTTGTTTTGTTTTGTTTTGTTTTTAATGGATGAATAATATTCAACTGAATGTGTTTAGGTTGGGGGTAACTACCTTATCCACTCATCTGTTGATGGACACTTAGATTGGTTCCATATCTTGGCTATTGTAAATAATATTACTGTAAATAATGAGGTGAACATGGAGGTATACATATCTTCTCTAGTTTGTTTTCTTTACCTTTGGATATAGACCCAAAAGTGGAATTGCTGCATCAGGGGTAGTTCTATTTTTAATTTGTTGAGGATCCTTCATATTCTTTTCCATAATGACTGTACCAACTTACAATCCCACCAACAGTGCACAAGTGCTCCCTTTTCTCAGCATCCGTGCCAGCATTTCTTGTCTCTTGCTTTTTGATGACGGCCATTCTAACAGGCATCAATTGATATCTCATGGTGACCATAATTTCCATTTCCCAAATGACTAGTGACATTGTGTGTGTTGTCATGAACCTTTACATGTCTTCTGGTTTATTTCTTATTTTCACCATATAATTAACAGGAGAGGGCAGTAATAGACTGCTTTCAAGAATTCTATAGCTTAACATATATTTCAGAGCCAAAATCCTATAATTCTGCTTTTAAAATGCTCCTTCAGTAATGTGCTACATGCTCTTTATATTCATTACTAATGAATCATTTAAACCTCTCATGTATCCCTTACAGCATAAAATATCCTTAGTAATCGTCTGACCCCCTCACTTTATAGGTAAGAAGATGAAAGCCTAAAGAGCATGTGTGATACCTCTAAGACTGCCTAACCACTTGATGGCAGAATTTATTTAATTTTGTCCTTATTACCACAATAAACCATTTGTTTAGTTTGCATCCATGAAATGGAAACTAGTTATGAACTTTGCAATGGATTCAGAAGAGATTTAAAGAAGTTTGGGTTTGAATAAGATCAGGTTTACCCCCTCAGAATTATTTAATAGTTTAAAAAAATGAGTCAAAAATTATTTATATTATCTGAATTCACAAATAAATCTGATGCCTCTCCCTCTTCCTGGTCCTATTCCTCATTTTCATTGACTATATTTCTATTAGTATGTTGATATCTGTATACATCTGGATTCCTTAAAAAGAAGATTTGAGGGATGCCTGGATGGCTCAGTTGGTTAAGCGGCTGCCTTCGGCTCAGGTCATGATCCCAGTGTCCTGGAATCGAGTCCCACATCGGGCTCCTTGCTCGGCAGGGAGCCTGCTTCTCCCTCTGCCTCTGCCTGCCACTCTATCTGCCTGTGCTCTCTCTCTCTCTCTGACAAATAAATAAATTTAAAAAATTATAAAAAGAAGATTTGAGACAACCCCGAAACATATTTTTACAAAACATAAAAGTCTTGAGCTTGCCTTGCACTATAGTATTAAGTTTGGATCATATATAAAAATCATTATATATTAAATCCCAGGTTTGTATTACTTTACTTGACTAGATGCTTTTTTTTTTTTTATTATTCAGCCTGTGAGAACTCTTCATTGCCCTCCTCATGGTTCATTTGGGGCCTTCCCTCCTCTGAACTATCATTCTTGCCTCTTTCCCTTTAAAAACGTAAAGCGCTGGATAGGTTGTTTGCACATAATCTCCAGACACCAGAGTGCTGGCCAGAGTCTGGCCCTCACTGTCTTAGGGTGCTGCTGAGAGTTCCAAGTGAGCCAAGCAGAAACAGTATAAGTCCCTTCCAAAAAAAAAAAATCATCACAGCATATTACATCTGTATGTTGGTTAAAAATTATTCTTAGTAAGAACTTTGATAGGCTTTGAAAATTTCTGGCAAAATTGTATTTCTTATCGTATAGGTGGCTCTAAGTAATACCACACAGTTCCCGTTTTGATGCTACAATATGAGCGAACTGTAAAGATCGGGGCATAAAATAGACATTTTTATTGACTGTTTCTCTTAGGGAAGAGATAAGCTCCCCCAACCTTGGTTTTCCCACCCAAGTTTATGCTCTTTCTGCTTCTGGGATAAGAGTTGGAAAATTGTTCTTACTAGTAGCTTTTCAACAACAGCAGGTGCAGTCAGTCAGTTTACCAGAGTATTTGCTATATCACCAAAATGCTTCTGTCCTGGGTAATCATTTTTTATTATATACTCACTGATGAACTGGAGAATCAGTAAACACACATGTACGCGTACCTGCAGAAATATAAATGAGAATCTTGGATGCTGTGCTGTGACACCCAGATTTTCAGCCCCTTTAAGACTGAGACACCCATGCTTACATCCACCTGGAGTGTTGGGTGGGGACCTCTCATAGCTACCTTCTTTTTTTTTTTTTTTAATTTTTTTTTTAAATTTATTTGTCAGGGAGAGAGGGAGAGAGAGAGAGCGAGCACAGGCAGGCAGAGTGGCAGGCAGAGGCAGAGGGAGAAGCAGGCTCCCCGCTGAGCAAGGAGCCTGATGTGGGACTCCATCCCAGGACCATGGGATCATGACCTGAGCCGAAGGCAGCCGCTTAACCAACTGAGCCACCCAGGCGTCCCTCTCATAGCTACCTTCTTATCTTGAAATTCCTCTTGATCAGAAGAAGATCCTGCATCAAATTTACACTCCCTCTGTCGACGTGGGGAACTTCTCTGAGGAGGCTTCAGAGCTCACACGGGTCAACTGAGGCCTGTGTTACAATGGCATCACAGTTCAAATTCTCCCTCTACCCAATACTATTTCTCTTATGGCTCACAGATCTTGTTTCTGAGAGAAACCCCCACCCCCAACAGGCCTCCTACATGCAGATCTCAGAGTGTGTTTCCTAGGATCCGGCCCTGCAATAGTGTATATATATGGATATATGGAAATAGGGGAGAGAAAGGAAGAGAGAAATTTGAATGAGGTGATTAATTTTAGCTATCACATGTGGCATAATCATGGGGGAAGGACGAACACAAGGCTTGGATATCAAATTCATTTTCTTAAATACCACTGCTCCTGTTTTTTCTACATTCCTTTTACCGGATGATCTTCCATTTATCCCTAAATGTTAAACTACCTCATCCTTATGTGCTTCACTCTCTTTTCTATGATTCCATGAGCAATCTTTACATTCAAATTATTCCTGTGAAATCCATTAGTACTTACAAATGGTTCCCTAAATCTTTAGTTCCAAATCTAATCTTTTCTGAGATCCACAGGAGAATTTCCAAAGGCCTTTTTGACCTCTCAACTTGAATTTTCTACAGACAATTCAAATTCATTATGTTTAAAACTCAACTCATAAAGTAAACAAAACTGCTCCCCCATAGTCCCCATTCCTTTTTAATACAATCACTGTCTTCCCAGTTCCTCAAAGTAGATTACCTTAATCATTGTTATGCTTCCTTAAGAGCTTACTAACAATTCATCACTAAGTCTTAAAAATTCTAATAAGGGGCGCCTGGGTGGCTCAGTGGGTTAGGCCCCTGCCTTCGGATCGGGTGGTGATCTCAGGGTCCTGGGATCGAGTCCCGTGTTGGGCTCTCTGCTAGGCAGGGAGCCAGCTTCCTCCCCTCTCTCCCTGCCTGCCTCTCTGCCTACTTGTGATCTCTCTCTGTCAAATAGATAAAATCTTTAAAAAAAAATTCTAATAAAAAATTTGTTAAAAATCTAGTTTTTCCTCCACTTTATTCAGGTCTTCCCTCCTCCTCCTCCTCCTCCTCCTCCTCCTCTTCTTCTTCTTCTTCTTCTTCTCCTCCTCTTTCTCCTTCTCCTCCTTCTCCTCCTCCTCCTCCTCCTTCTTTTTTTTTTTTTTGCCCCAAAGCCCATCTATATATCCAATTTTACTTCTTTAGCCATCTGCTCATTTTCTCGTTCAACCTCTTAATCTGTCTAATTTACCACACGTCACTTAGCTATAGGCCTGTATAAGAGACTACCCAGTGTTTGCAAAAATCATTCTGGACCCACTTCCCTGTTTGTGGTCCATTTCTTTATACATTCCCTGAGTCTTCATTCCATCATTTCCACTTCCTAAACCTGGCATTTGTGTGTAAATTCCGGCTGTCAATTCTTGAGTCTTGAGATTTTGACTTGCCTTTGTTTATTTTGGACCTTTGCGGGTAATGGAGTTACCATAGTCATTCTCCTGCTCTAAGGTCTGCAGCCAAGGGTAGTTTAACGCTTAATCCCTGTGTGGGGACAATGGACATTCTGCTGCTAACTGTTCATTCTAGGAGTATACTTTTCCTAAAGATATGTGTAAAAATACACTTTAAGTCAGCAGTTTTTTTGTTTGTTTGTTTGTTTGTTTGTTTGTTAAATACTTGCTATGATGCTAGATGCTGTTCTGGCTACTAATGATATAGCAGTCAACAAAACCCCTTATATTCTAGTGTTCTAGTGGGATAAGTGCATCTGTTGAAGCCCAAAGTTAAGGGAGGGTGAGAGAGGGGAATGCTGACCATAATATATATACCTATCCACCTGGCTGAATTAGTTTGTTAAAAAGAGAAACTGCTTGTCCTGCAGGTACCAGCAGCTTCTCCCACAGCTGTTCTAGGGATCTGCAAGCCAACATTGCTTCATTCCTCAGACATGTCTTGGGGTCAGTGAGAAAAAAAGTGCTGTTCTTGCTTAAGCAACTGCAAGTACATGTGGAAGCCTAAGACTCATAAATGGCACATTTAATAGGATGATAGTTTATAATATAATATGATACAACTTAGTGTTTTTGCAGCGTTCCTCCCCCTGACTTTGAGGCTTGTTATACAGAAGGAGCTAGAGGCTATTATACCGAAAAAGCTACCCCAAAAAGGACATTGATGAGCTTTAGATTCAAAAGCTGACTTTCTTGACCTCTCTCTAGGAAGATAATTGTTTTGCAAACCTGGAGAGTGAAAAGGTTTTCCTAAACTCCTTTTACTTGCATTTAGCATATCAAAAGCTAGGCCTGATAGCTGCTGGGCTTTAAGGGCACCCCTAATCACAATAGGAAACATTGTGTTATGACCCAGTTCAAATGTACTTATATTCATTATATATATAGTATAAATATGATAGTTGAAACAAAACTGTTACATAAAAAACTTATTGTTTGCAATGTATTTTGATATACTTTATCCACTACAATTTCATTTCTTTTTAATACACTATTCACAACACACTGAACTGAGATCAGAGTTAAAAACAAAAAACTAGCCTAGTGGTTTTTTCAAAAAGGGAGGATTCAATTGGGAAAAAGAGAAGTTAAGTCAGCTTCTGGAGGGGATGACAGGGGTCGGACAATGCTTAAGGGAGAGAATCAGAAGAATCAGAGTATTCATATTCATGGTGTCCAGTAGAATTGATCAGAAGGAAAAAATCTGTAATGGAATTACATTAATGTAGGTTATAAAAAACAAAATGTATAAAGTCACTGAGTTCATTACTGAATTCAGAGGAAAGTATAAGGTCACCAACACATTCTGAAAAATAGATAAGGATGAGGCAAGTACAGAATGTTTTCATTATTATGATGATAAGCACAGGATGAACTAAAAACCACAACTGGAGTGTGATCAAAGGACAAGCTCTAACTGACTGATGCCATATAAGGCCTCACTCCTGGTGTCCTGAATAATGGAGTCCCTCTTCATGATCACGCTATTTAAATAGGAAAATACAATAAGAAAATGAAGTAACTGTTAAACAGTGGTAGAACAATCTGTAGTTAGTTATTGTCACCTTAGAGGAAAAGGAGGGAGCAACTGGAAGATAAGGCGGAAAGAAATTGTGGAAGAAAGATGAGAACATAAAAATGATAAACTTGGGTTAGGCAAAAAAATGTACAGACTTGTATGCACAGAAAACACTTAAATGCTTTAGACCTGTTACATTTAACTTAGAAGATTGTGTTCACTATGGATAACAGAAGTTTGTGTCTCCAGATTGCCTCATAGTGTCATCCTCTTTCACCTTTCAGACAAGTAGATGAGGCTGAGGTTTTCTTGGACTGGATTAAATTTAGATTTTTTTTTTCTTTCCTGTTTCCCAAAAGCAAGTGGGGACTCCCAAGGAAAATCAGATAGGTTACAGAAAATGAAAAGACCTCATCGTTACTGTATATCTGAGTAGAGTGAATAAATGTGTGACCCTATCCCTTTGATCTTTGCTCAGATGTCACCTTTCCATGGTCTTTTTATAATTGTACCCCAACTACTTCTTATTCTCCTATTCTGCTTTACTTTTCTATGTAGTGTTTGTCACAATTGTGTGTTGTGCTGTGGCTGTGTATGAATAGTATAATGAATTGCCATGTTTCCATCACCAAGCTTCAATAATTACCTATATTTTACCAGTATTATTTAACATATACCCCCACTACTTTTATTTCTGGTGTATGTTAAAGCAAATCTCAGACATTATAGCATTTCCTTCCACAATGTATACTTTACTTACTATGTTTAATGTTTGTCCTACCTTACTAGAATGTGAGCTAGATGAGGGCAGTAATTTTTAGATGCTGTAATCACAGAAACATTCCCAGCACCTAAGAAAAGTTTTCTGGCATATTATAAGTGCTCAATAAATATTTTTCTGCTCCCTGCTCAGTAGGGAGTCTACTTCTGCCTCTCCCTCTGCTTCTCCCCCACTGGTGCTCTTTCTCTTTCAAATAAATAAAATTTAAAAATAAATATTTTTCTAATGAATGAATATGGAACTTAAAAAGAGGAGTTTTAGTCTTTTGCTAATTAGGCATCGATAAATGCACATTTTTATTTAGGTAACCTGGCAATTTCCTATTGGTGAGTTGTGTGGGGGTTTCTGGCCATCTTCTAGACTGTGTTTGAAATGTCCAGTTTACCCTAACAGGACATTTAGCACATCTGTTTTGGAAAGTGTAAATGTAGAATTTAGGTTCTTCTAAGAGCAACTGACCTAAAACTGGCCCACACTTATGGATTAGATCAGGAGGACCTCAAGAGAGCTGACTGGGAAGCTGGCCCAGACCGTGAGTCCACTAGTTGGCCACAACTGACAATAACTGAGACAATTAGGCAGAAACAAGTGGAGATTATGCCTTTTAGTGTCTGGTAGTGAACCAGACATAACCCCAATCAGGTCCTAAACTAGACAAAAACACCATGCTCCATCATTCAAATGAGGAAGTACAAATATAAGTCTTAATTGTACTCTCATGCTGGTGCTGCTTTTAGAAATTTCAGTGCTCTTTCAGGCATGCCTGGGTGGCTCAGTTGGTTAAGCAAGTGCCTATGGCGCAGGTCACGATCCTAGAGTCCCAGGATTGTCTGGCATCAGGCTCCCTGCTCAGCAGAGAATCTGCTTTTCCCTCTGACCCTCCCCCTCTCTCAAATAAATAAATAAATAAAATCTTTTTTTTTTTTTTAAGTGATTTCTCTAAATACAATGCCCTAGCTGGGTGGGGGATGGGGTAATTGAGGGATGGGCTTTAAAGAGGGCACCTGATGTGATGAGCACTGGGTGTTGTATGCAACTGATGAATTATTGAACTCTACATCTGAAACTAATGATGTAATATATGTTGGCTAATTGAATTTTGAATTAAAAAAAAAGAAAAAAAATACAATGCCCTATACTATGGCACTACTCAGTTATCTCTTTCTTTGGGATTAGGAAATTCTGGAAGACTTTCTTTATTCACTCCAACCCCTTAGGCCATCTGCAAAATCATCACCCTAGATTGGTGAAATGCTTGAATCTTTTCAGAGACCACATCACAATCTTGGTAGATGCAGTCACCAAAATGGTAGGCCAGCAAGAGCGTTTTCTCGTATGGAACCTCTAGTTCCCTTAGTCATTGTCATATGATTTATTAAGAAAAAGTACCTAACACTGATATCCTATCATTGAGCCCATTTCTCCTCATGCTTCCAGCAGTCACTGCTTAAAGTTCTTTATCTCTGTCCATTTGTCTATCATCTACCATCTTGGATCAATTACTGCTCCAGCTATGTTTTAGATTATTTCCAATGCATATACTATGCAGGCCCAAGGCATAATCTGCCACAGTGTAATTTTTAAAAAGTGTATTGTTCTACCCATTCAGCTAATCACCACATTCATGCCATCAAAGCTTCCATCCCTTTTTCCCCATATCCTGCCTTCCCAAGAACAAGCCCTGATGGTTACCTGGATGAGCTGCTCAAGAAAACCTACAGGATCCCTGCTTCTGTTGGACATTTATTGTTTCAGTTTGGCCAGCATGTTCTCCTTTCTCATGGTAAAGACATCAGATTTTTTTTTAAGCATTGCTCTCTTCCATTGTCCATTCACTTTATTAGGTTGGGACTGATCTTCCCCCAGCTTTGGTCCAGGAGTGATTATGTGATCCAGTTGGAGAATCACATTAGTCTAGCCGTAGTGCTTGGGCCATGGATAACTACACAATAGAAGACAAGAGGATAATTTCTGAGCTATATTTGAAATTGTTGGGTGGCAGAAAAGTTCCCTTTACAACAGATTTAAACCAGTATTAAAAATTTTGAGCTGTTGTTGACAATTTTGCTACTGTGTGTGGAGAGCCTGCCTAAGGAGAGCCTATCTAAGATTGAAATTAATGCAGAGTAAAGTAGAATCAATATATGGCTAGATGATATTAATTGAACGATTATTTTGTGTTAATTAACCATACAACTACTTGTTTAGTCTACAATAACCCTTAGAAGCAGAGTAAATATTTATTATCCCCAATCCAGAGATGAAGTAAAGGAAGCTAAATGTTTTGCCCAAAGTTTCACAGCTAGTGGTAAAGCCAAGACTTGAACCTCAACAATCTGGATCTAGAACTTGTGTTCATTACCAGTATGTTACAGTGGTAATTAGCTGTCACTAATAAATACATAGACTTCAGAAACAAAGAGAGAGAGAGACCCAGTCATTTGTCTGTAAGTTACCAAATCTGGTCATGCCTGAAATCATAAACTACTTGATTTTTTTTTTTCAATTAAACAAGCAAAGAGATTTCTCTCCCCTTCCTATCCCTTCTTCAGAAGCTGGTTTAAATCTTAAAACTGGAAAACCTAAGTAATCTACTCTCCAGTGGGGAAGGAGCAATATAAAGTTTATGCAAACCTGTATCACACATCCAAGGAGACAGACCACATGGGAAACACTGGATGGCTTTCCCTAACATATAGGCATTTACATTTGTACTTGTTTGAGGATAAGTCATAAGGTTCTTTAAGATAATTCACCGAGGGAACCAACCCTTTAGTACCCCTCCCCCATGTGGACACCTGCTTCTTCATGTTATCTTTTATTTCATGCCAAACCTGGCTAACATACACACTGCTCTACATCTAGGACCTATAGCTTCAGCGGGGAATCCGAGTATATAGTGAAAGTAGTGCTCTGCTGAGCTGGTATGCTGAGATTGTCCTCATATGGAGATTGCCTCTGAATATGTATGCCTGTTTTCCTTAGGTCATTCCAAAGAAACTTAGACTGAGCCCTGTTTGGCAGAAGGGATCTGAGTCATATGTAGTATCCATTTCAACTCTGTAGCCTTAAAGAATTCCAATACATCCACATACCATGAACCTGAAGGTGCCTGACTTGTCCTTGCTCATTTGTTCTTTTTTTTTTTTTCTATTTATTTATTTGTCAGAGAGAGAGGGAGAGAACCAGCAAGCACAGGCAGACAGAGTGGCAGGCAGAGGCAGAGGGAGAAGCAGGCTCCCTGCCGAGCAAGGAGCCCGATGTGGGACTCGATCCCAGGATGCTGAGATCATGAGCTGAGCCGAAGGCAGAGGCTTAACCAACTGAGCCACCCAGGCGTCCCTTCTCATTTGTTCTTTTCCTGTGTCTGCTTTGATCCTGTCCTTAACTGGCTCCTGATTCTTCAAAACACCTCTTATTTATCTTCCCAGAGAAATCCAATGATTTCTTAATCAGTATTATAAAGCGTATTAACTATAAAGGAAAAGATTGGCAAATATTGACAAAGTAGATGATATTAAAATTAGGAACTTTTATTCATCAAAAGCTATCATAGAAGAGTGAAAAGGCAAGGTATAAATAGGAAAAAAAATTCGCAATGCTTATAACAAAGTAACCCTACAAATTAATAAGAAAGTTAGGTAACAATAGTAAAAAGAACAAGAAACTTGGATAGACATGTCATAAGATATAATATCCAAATTTTCAATAAATATATGAAAAGACACTCAACATCATTAGTTAACAGGGAAATGAAAATTAAAACTCTAATGAGTTAACATTAGCCAGTGCCTAGGATGGTTAAATTAAAAACATTAGTACTAAAAGTTGATGAGGAATTGGATACCATGTGTTGGTATTGTTCTAGAACTCTCATGCCCTTTAATAGAAGTATAATTGGTATAACTTTGGAAAAATGATATTACCCACTAAAATTAAACATATGTACCCTCAGTAAACAGCAATTTCAGTCTTAGGCATATACTCAACAGAAGTAAACACACATAAACATCAAAACTACACTGGAAATTCATAACAGTATTATTTCTTATGACTACAAACATGAAGCAATCCAGATGGAATTAGAATGGATAAATAAAAAGAAAACGTGTGTGTGTGGTATGTGTGTGTGTGTGTGTGTATGAATACTATTCAACCTTAAAAAAAAAAGAAAATTCTGCATTTTATGACAACATGAATGGACCTTGAGAACATTATGCTATGTGAAGTAAACTAGATGTAGAAAAGACAAGTACTTTGTGATTTCACTTATATGAAGTATCTAAAATCGTCAAATTCATAAAGATTGGAATGGTGTTTATCAGAGACTGGGCAGAAAAAGAAACAGTGAGTTATTAATCAACAGGCATAAACTCTAGAGATCTGCTCCACACCATTGTACTTATAGTCAGAAATAATATACACTTGAAATTTGTTAGAAAGATAGATCTTATGTTAAGTGTTCTTACCACAATAAAATAATAATAATCAATGGATAAATAATGGGTGGCACATTCATAAAATGGAAGGGAAAGTGACATACTTTATTTCCATTTATATAATATGGAGAGATCTCAAAGATATGATGTTGGCCGAAAGAAACTAGACATTAAATAATATAATTGCATGGTTCCATTAGTATAAAGTTCAGAAACTAAATTTCAAAAATTAAAATAGTGGTTACCTTTGACTATCAGAGAGCTGATAGCTCCATCTTGCTCCAGAACACCTCTTGTAATATATATATTAACATGGCTAACTGCTTAGTGGGTAATTCTACCCACTATCCCAAGTGCTGCTCTAGAACACTGACAGGTTCCCCAATCTGTCCACCTGATTCACCAGTGGAAGTGGTGGTAGAACTATGCTGCAATAATAGCTGGCAACTCAAATTTTCCCAAATGCCTCATGTATATGAGTACCTATTTGTTCATACTGTTTTCTCTGCCTATCATAAAATTTCCCCTTTTCTCCCAGCTGAGAAACCAATACTTGTGATTCAAAACAAAGATGGTACTACCTGAGACCAGAGAAAGAGGCAAAAAAGTATTAGAGTCAAACCTACCTTTGACTTTTGGCTTGCCACTTTCAAGTTGTGTATACTTGGCTATCATATAACTTTTTGGCTTTAGTTTCACATCTATGAAATGAGAGTAATGATATTTAGCTCACAGGCTGTTTGGGGGAATATATAAGATGATACGGTAGGAGCTCATTATATATAATTTTTCTTTACTTTCCCTTTCCTTGCAGTATTACTTGCTTTTTGCTATCTACTCCTCTAGGACCCGCTTGGAATAATTTTGAAGCCATTAGCTTAAAAAATGTATTTAATATAGCTGAACTTGGTACTAGGGGTGAGAGTTACAAAAATGAGTAAGATGTAATTCACCAAGAAATTACTACTTTGGTTAGCAATAGAAGGTTATTGATTGAAAAAATGATCTAATGTAATTATTTTAGAAAAAGTAATAAGGCCATTATGTACAGAAAACTGAAGTTTTAGAGAGAGAGAGAATAATTAGGAATCTACAGTAGTCATGCTAATCCAAAGTTATCAATAACTAGCCCACTAGGATGTATGAAAGGAAATCAGAAAAGAGAAGTAATACATGAGACATTAAGATCAAAGAAGCAGGGGTGCCTGGGTGGCTCAGTCATTAAGTGCCTGCCTTTGGCTCAGGTCATGATTCCAGGGTCCTGGGATTGAGCCCCAGATCAGGCTCCTGCTCGGCGGGAGGCCTGCTTCTCCCACTCCCACTCTGCCTGCTTGTGTTCTCTCTCTCTGTCAAATAAACGGATAAAATCTTAAAAAAAAAAAGTCTAAATAAAAAAAAATCAAAGAACCATTTAGAAACATTTTTTCTAATACATATTGTTCATAAAAATAATACAATAATACAATGGGAAACTATTCTGAAGCTTCATGGTTAGGAATAGTATTTGTTGATTCTGAAAACAAAACCTATCAATATTTTATCAATATAACTGTCTATGCTTCCATTGGATTAGATGAATCACAAATATTCAAAAACAAACAAACCCCCCCACACTATAATAATACTAAAATTCATGAAATGGATTTCTAGTCACATTAAACATAAATTTTATGAAACATCCTGATTGTAATTATTAAGAGATGATGAGAATTCTGTTATTGTTTTGTCAGAAAAAGGAGATCTCTGTTGAAAGGAAGAAAATAAGATGCTAGAAGACATGGAATGGAAATTGTTACTACAAAGCAGGAAGACTACTCATGTTGCAACTATTAGAGAACCATTTCGATGCTCCATGGCTTCAAGTGAGTACTGACTCTGTAAAGGGACATAAATCTTGAAAATACACAGAGCTTGAAATTTGTTGCTATTATTATGAGCTTGTTTAAATGACCAAGTTTTACTTTGACATTTAAATAAAATCTCTAATATGCGATTTGCTTAAGATATACTTTGTTGCATATTAACAACTATAAAATAAACTTCTACTATAGCAATGGAATGTAAGTTATAAAGACACTTCTGCACAGCAGAACTAAACTGATTCCTTTAAGGTTAAATGTGAACTGCTTGGAGAAAAAAAAAAAAGGTAAAGGACATATTAACAAAAAGCCCTAAGGTGGTCTGGGAAGATTTATCACAAAACAATGTTTCATAGAGCAGATCGTATAGTGTGCTGCTGTTATTAAGCACTGAACTAAGATTCCTAAATAGAGACTAAAAGTTTGTGATATAAAAATTAGGTTACATATTTACAATTGTGGATATATAAAAAACCAGTTTTGAAAAAATGCTTCTAGAAGATTCGGGGCTTGCCAAAAACCAAAACTAATTCTAGAGCTTTCATCAGTGACAGATATGTGAGAGTTTGTTTTGAAGTAACAGAGCAATCATAATAGCGAAGATAGATGCAGGAGAAAAAAAATTCCTTAAGTAAAATCATGGAAAATCACAATAACTATTTAATAGGAACCAATATTCTAAGTATTAAATTCTGGGACATTGCTCATCTGGAGCAGGAGAATATATGACATTATTTTTATGCTTACACAAATATTTGGAGTATAACTTCATCCCGAACGATATTAGCACCTTGAACATTTGTTATTTGTAATCTTGTGTAGTTTGGTTATGAATTTACATTGCCCATTGGGAGTAACCTAAAACCAAGCACCACTTCTGAATAGTCAAGATATCATATATCATACTTAGGGAAGGTATAAGGAAACCCAGTCTAGAAACAGTGGAAGAGTGTGGGAAATGAAGTCAAAAGTGAATAATTCCACTTGGAAGAGAGTTGAAGAATTATTGACAAACTTGGGGTTTGGTAAATGCAGGATATATTGGACTAAATGATTTCTTATTTCACTTTTAACTCCAGAGTTCTGCAATTTTAAGCATCAGAAGATATGAGTCTTTTCTTGTAGTGAAAATTAATTAATTCATACTGATTCTTTCTATTAATTAAGTTGTAATGTTAGCTGCTCTAATAGTTAAACACCAAATTTCAGTGGCCTAACATAGTGTGTTTATTTCTCATTCTTTCAATAGTCCTGTTTTGTAACCCTGGTTTGGAGGCCTTCCGAATATTTTGGGGGGAGTCCAAAATCTGCCCTATCTCTGGGTATTCCAAGACCTCTTCGATCAGGTAGCAGATAAAAGACTTTACATGGGAAGTTTTGTGTGTGTGTGTCAGGCTTATTGTGGCTTATGTCATTTGTGCACATATTTCACAGGCTAGAACTCAGTCCTTTTCCTTTCTTTCTTTTTTTTATTAACATATAATGTATTATTTGCTTCAGGGGCACAGGTCTATGAATCATCAGTCTTACACAAGTCATAGCACTCACCATAGTATATACCCTCCCCAGTGTCCATAACCCAGCCATCCTATCCCTCCCCTCCCATCCCCCAGCAACCCTTAGTTTGTTTCCTGGGATTAAGACTCTCTTATGGTTTCTCTCCCTCCCATTCCCATCTTGATTCATTTTTGCACTCCCTATCTCCCACGAGCCTCCTGCCCTGCTTCTCAAATTCCTAATATTAGAGATCATATGATGCTTATCTTTCTCTGATTGATTGATTTTGCTTAGAATAATACTCTCTTGTTCCATCCATGTCATTGCAAATGCCAAGATTTCATTTTTTGATGGCTGCAAGTATTCTATTGCACGCATATATATATATATATATATATATATATATATATATATATGTACATATATACACACACACACACACATACATACATACATACCACATCTTTTTATCCATTCACCTGTTGATGGACATCTGGGTTCTTTCCATAGTTTGGCTATTGTGGACATTGATGCTATAAACATTCGGGTGCACATGCCCCTTCGGATCACTACATTTGTATCTTTAGGGTACATACCCAATAGTGCAATTGACGTCATAGGGTAGCTCTATTTTCAACTTTTTGAGGAACCTCTGTACTGTTTTCCAGAGTGGCTGCACCACCTCGCATTCCCATGAACAGTATAGGAGGGTTCCCCTTTCTCTGCATCCTCACCCTCTGTCATTTCCTGACTTGTTAATTTTCGCCATTCTGACTAGTGTGAGGTGGTAGCTCATTGTAGTTTTGATTTATATCTCTCTGATGCCGAGTGATATTGAGGACTTTTTCATGTGTCTGTTGGCCATTTGGATGTCTTCTTTGCCAAAATATCTGTTCATGTCTTCTACCCATTTCTTGATTGTATTATTTGTTCTTTGGGTGTTGAGTTTGATAAGTTCTTTATAGATCTTGGATATTAGCCCTTTACCTGATATGTCATTTGTAATTATCTTTTCCCATTCTGTCAGTTGTCTTTTGGTTTTGTTGACTGTTTCCTTTGCTATGCAAAAGCTTTTGATCTTGATGAAGTCCCAATAGTTCATTTTTGCCCTTGCTTCCCTTCCCTTTGGCGATGTTTCTAGAAAGAAGTTGTTGTAGCTGAGGTCAAAGAGGTTGCTGCCTGTGTTCTCCTCATGGATTTTGATGGATTCCTTTCTCACATTGAGTTCTTTCATCCATTTTGAGTCTATTTTTGTGTGTTGTTTAAGGAAATGGTCCAGTTTCAATCTTCTGCATGGAGCCGTCCAGTTTTCCTAACACCATTTGTTGAAGAGACTGTCTTAATTCCATTGAACATTCTTTCCTGCTTTGTTGAAGATTAGTTGACCATAGAGTTGAGGGTCCATTTCTGGGCTCTCTGTTATGTTCCATTGAGTCTATGAGTCTGCTTTTGTGCCAGTACCATACTGTTTTAATAATTACAGCTTTGTAATAGGAGCTTGAAGTCTGGAATTGTAATGCCACCAACTTTAGTTTTCCTTTTCAACATTCCTCTGGCTGTTTGGGGACTTTTTAGGTTCCATTTAAATTTTAGGATTATTTGTTCCATTTCTTTGAAAAAATTGATGGTGTTTTGA
Organism: Mellivora capensis; assembly: GCA_004024625.1. Lineage (NCBI taxonomy): Eukaryota > Metazoa > Chordata > Mammalia > Carnivora > Mustelidae > Mellivora > Mellivora capensis. The sequence continues at coordinate 36,078 of PISX010010046.1, read as the reverse complement.
AAAGGATTGCATTAAATATGTAGATTGCTTTAGGTAGCATATACATTTTCATAATACTTGTTCTTCCAATCCATGAGCATGGAATGTTTTTACATTTCTTTGTGTCTTCCTCAATTTCCTTCCTGAGTATGGTTTTCTGAGTACAGATTCTTTGCTTTTTTGGTTATGTTTATTCCTAGGTATCTTATGGTTTTGGGTGCAATTGTAAATGGGATCAACCCCTTAACTTCTCTTTCTTCTGTCTTGTTGTTGGTGTTTAGAAATGCAACTGATTTCTGTGCATTGATTTTTATATCCTGACACTTTATTGAATTCCTGTACAAGTTTTAGCAGTTTTGGAGTGGAGTCTTTTGGGTTTTCCACATAAAGTATCATGTCATCTGCAAAGAGTGAGAATTTGACGACTTCTTTGCCGATTTGGATGCCTTTTATTTCTTTTTGTTATCTGATTGCTGATGCTAGGACTTCTAGTACTATGTTGAAGAGCAGTGGTGATAGTGCACAGCCCTGCTGTGTTCCTGACCTTAGCGGAAAAGCTCTCAGTTTTTCCCCATTGAGAATGATATTCACTGTGGGTTTCTCATAGAGGCTTTGATGATATTGAGGAATGCACCTTCTATCCCTACACTGTGAAAGGTTTTGATCAAGAAAGGATGCTGTACTTTGTCAAATGCTTTTTCAGCATCTGTTGAGAGTATCATGTGGTTCTTGTTCTTTTATTAATGTGTTGTATCACATTGATTGACTTGCAGATGTTGAACCAACCTTGCAGTCCAGGAATAAATCCCACTTGGTCGTGGTGAATAATCCTTTTAATGTACTGTTAGATCCTATTGGCTAGTATTTTGGTGAGAATATTTGTATCTTGTGCATCAAGTATATTGGTCTGTAATTCTCCTATTTGATGGGGTCTTTGTCTGGTTTTGGGATCAAGGTAATGCTGGCCTCATAAAACGAGTTTGGGAGTTTTCCTTCCATTTCTATTTTTTTGAACAGTTTCAGGAGAATAGGAATTAATTCTTCTTTAAATGTTCGGTAGAATTCCTCTGGGAAGCTGTCTGGCCCCGGGCTCTTGTTTGTTGGGAGATTTTTGATCACTGCTTCAAGCTCCTAACTGGTTATGGGTCCGTTCAAGTTTTCAATTTCTTCTTAGTTCAGTTTTGGTAGTTTATATATTTCTAGGAATGCATCCATTTCTTCCAGATTGTCAAATTTGCTGATATATAGTTGCTCATTATATGTTCTTATAATTGTTTGTGTTTCTTTGGTGATGGTTGTGATCTCTCCTCTTTCATTCATGATTTTATTAATTTGGGCCCTTTCTCTTTTCTTTTTGCTAAGTCTGGCCAGGGGTTTATCAATCTTATTAATTCTTTCAAAGAACCAGCTCCTAGTTTTATTGATCTGTTCTATTGTTCTTTTGGTTTCTATTTCATTCATTTCTGCTCTGATCTTTATTATTTTTCTTCTCCTACTGGGCTTAGGCTTTCTTTGCTATTTTTTCTCTAACTTCTTTAGGTGTAGAATTAGGTTGTGTACTTGGGACCTTTCTTGTTTCTTGAGAAACGCTTGTATTGCTATATACTTTCCTCTCAGGACTGCCTTTGCTGCATCCCAAAGGTTTTGAACAGTTGTGTTTTCATTTTCATTTGTTTCAATGAATGTTTTCAATTCTTCTTTAATTTCCTGGTTGACTCATTCATTCTGTGGTAAGATGCTCTTTAGCCTCCCTGTATTTGAGTTCTTTCCAACTCTCCTCTTGTGGTTGAGTTCTATTTTCAGAGCACTGTGGTCTGAAAATATGCAGGGAATGATCCTAATATTTTGGTACCAGTTGAGACCTGATTTGGACCCAGGATGTGATGTATTCTGGAGAATGTTCCATGTGCACTGGAGAAGAATGTGTATTCTGTTGCTTTGGGATGGAATGTTCTGAATATATCAGTGATGTCCATCTGGTCCAGTGTGTCATTTAAGGCCTTTATTTCCGGGGCACCTGGGTGGCTCAGTGGGTTAAAGCCTCTTCCTTCGGCACAGGTCATGATCTCAGGGTCCAGGGATTGAGCCCCACATCAGGCTCTCTGCTCAGCAGGTAGCCTGCTTTGCCCCCTCTCTCTCTGCCTGCCTCTCTGACTACTTGTGATCTCTGTCTGTCAAATAAACAAATAAAATCTTTAAAAAATAAAAAATAAAGCCTTTATTTCCTTGTTGATCTTTTGCTTAGATGATCTGTCCATTTCAGTGAGGGGGGTGTTAAAGTCCCCTACTATTGTTGTATTATTGTTGATGTGTTTCTTTGATTTTGTTATTAATTGGTTTATATAATTGGCTGCTCCCATGTTAGGGGCATAGATATTTAAAATTCTTAGATCTTCTTGTTGGACTGACCCTTTAAATGTGATATAGTGTCCTTCCTTATCTCTTATTAAAGTCTTTGGCTTCCAATCTAATTTATATGATATAAGTATTGCCACCCTAGCTTTCTTTTGATATCCATTAGCATGGAAAATTGTTTTCCACCCCCTCACTTTAAATCTGGAGGTGTCTTTGGGTCTAAAATGAGTTTCTTGCAGACAGCATATCAATGAGTCTTGTTTTTTTTATCCATTCTGATACCCTGTGTATTTTGATTGGGGCATTTAGCTCATTTACATTCAGAATAACAATTGAAAGATATGAATTTAGTGCCATTGTATTTCCTGTAAGGTGACTGTTACTGTACATTGTCTCTGTGCCTTTCTGGTATGTTACTTTTAGGTTTTTTTTTGCTTAAAAGACCCCTTTCAATATTTCCTGTGGGGCTGGTTTGGTGTTTGCAAATTCTTTTAGTTTTTGTTCCTCCTGGAGGCTTTTTAATCTCTCCTTCCATTTTCAATGGCAGCATAGCTGGATATAATATTCTTGGTTGCATATTTTTCTCGTTTAGTGCTCTGAATATATCATGCCAGTCCTTTCTGGCCTGCTGGGTCTCTGTAGATAGATCTGCTGCCAATCTAATATTTCTACCATTGTATGTTACAGACCTCTAGACCCGAGCTACTTTCAGGGTTTTCTCTTTGTCACTGAGACTTGTAATTTTTACTATTAGATGATGGGGTGTGGACCTATTTTTATTGACTTTCAGGAGGGTTCTCTGTGCCTCCTGGATTTTGATGCTTGTTCTCTTAGCCAAATGAGGGTAATTCTTTGCTATAATTTGTTCCAATATACCTTCTGCCCCTCTCTCTATTTCTTCTTCTTCTAGGATCCCAGTTATTCTTATATCGTTTTGTCCTATGGTATCACTTATCTCTTGAATTCTTCCCTCGTGGTCCAGTAGTTGTTTCTCAGATTCTTTAATCTCCCATCATTTGGTCTTCTATATCACTATTCTCTCGTCTGGCCCATTTATCCTAGCAGTAAGAGCCTCCATTGTTTTTTGCACCTCTTTAATAGCTTTTTTGATTTTGACTTGGTTAACTTTTAGTTCTTTTATTTTTTTTAAAGATTTGATTTATTGTTTATTTGACAGAGAGAGAGAGAGATCACAAGTAGGCAGAGAAGGGGGGGAAGCAGGCTCCCTGCTGAGCAGAGAGCTCAGTGTGTGGCTCAGTCCCAGGACCCTGAGATCAGGACCTGAGCTGACAGCAGAGACTTAACCCACTGAACCAGCCTGACATCCCCCAGTTCTTTTATTTCTCCAGAAAGAGATTCTTTATTATCTTCCATGCTTTTTTTCAAGCCCAGCTAGCACCTTGATAATCATCATTCTGAACTCTACATCTGACATCTTATTAATGTCCATATTGATTAGGATTCTAGCCATCAGCACTGCTCTTGTTCTTTTTTTTCTTTTTTTTTTTGAGATGAGTTTTTCCACCTTGTCATTTTAGCCAGATAAGAGTAGGTGAATGAGAGAACAAAATACTAAAAAGGGTAGCAACAACCCCAGAAAAATATACACTAACCAAATCGGAAGAGACCTGAAACTGGGAGAAGAAAGGAGGGGTGGAGGTATATAAATATATATGACTGGTGTAAAGAACAGAATCACACACTTGATTTTGGGTGTGTTTTGGTCTGTTAGAAGAAACTGCCTCCCAAAACTTTAAAGGAAGGAAAACTTATGTATATACAAAAATAAGGGTAAACATGATGAAGGGATAGAATATGACTATAAAGATGAAACTTAAAAAGATTCTTAAAAAGGAATTGATAAGAAGTTGGTTGAAGAAAGAAAAAAAAAAAAAGGAAAGAATGTGATCAGGTAGGAGATTAGGACAAAGCCATGGGGTGGATTTAGGGTATATTTTGATCTGTTAGAAGAATCTGTATCCCAAAATTTTAAAGAAAAAAACCTATATGTATACAAAAAAATAAGGCTGAATACAATGAAGGGATAGAATATGACTATAACAATGAAAATTAGAAAAGATTTTTTAAAAAGGTATTGATAAGATAAAATAGTTAAAAATTATCAGAATATTAAAGAAAATGGAATAAGAAAAAATAAAATTTTAAAAATTTTAACTTTGAAAGACTAAAGAATCATGGCAAAAAATGCCATGAATTCCATATGCTGTATTCCCGTATTTCTGAAGTTTTGCAGTTCTCATTGATTGGTGAACTTGGTCTTGGCTGGAAGTTCTTGCTCATCTTTGGGGGAGGGGCCTGTTGCTGTGATTCTCAAATGTCTTTGCCTGAGGCAGAATTGCACCGCCTTTGCCAGGGGCCAGGCTAAGTAATCTGCTTTGGTTTGATCTCAGTAGCTTTTGTTCCCTGAGTGCTTTCCGTATAGGTTTGGAGGACAGGAATGAAGATGGTGGCCTCTCAACCTCTAGCCCCATAGGAGCTGAGAGCTCAGGATCCCACTCCTCAGTTTGCCCTCAGAGAAAAGCATTCAGTCCCTCCTGTCTCCCTGGTCTCCTGCCATACTCCGTGCTTACCCAGTGTGTGACTGAGCATTTCTGTCTCTGGCACACAGCCCTTTTTGGAGTCTCCAAACCCAGCAGGTTCCTGCACCATGCTCCTGCACTGCTCCTCCCGGAGGAGGAAGGAGGTTGTCTTCTCAGATCTGCCACTTTTGGGGTCCCTGCTCAAAGAGCAATGGTCCGACTGTGCCTTGGATCACAGTTTAAGGTAACCCCAAGGTGAGAGCCCCTCCTCGGCTCCATCACTGTAGCTTGCTTACCCGCTCGGATATGTGGGAGCTCTGCCACATTCTGGCACCCCTGGTCTTTCTGTGACCCTGCGGGTCCTGAGACCACACTGTCCCTGCAAGGGCTCCAACCCTGCTCAGCCTCTGGAGAGACGTCCCTCAGTAGAGCAGACTTCTAAAAGTTCTGATTTTGTGCTCTGCTGCTCTACCACTTGCCAGGAGCTGGCCTCTCCCCACCACAGTCTCTCTTCCTCTATGTCACCTCGGATTCACTTCTCCGCATGTCCTACCTTCCAGAAAGTGGTTGATTTTCTGTTCTTAGAATTGCTGCCCTTCTCTTCAATCTCCTGTTGAGTTTGTAGGTGTTTGGAATGGTTTGCTAACTATCTAGATGTACTCCTGGGACCTGATGATATTAGGTCTCCCACTCCGCCACCATCTTCTCCTCCATCTAGACCTCAATCTTATCACATATTTAATTGCAACAGAGGATGGGAAATATCATCTCTCTGTGTGGTTGGGCAAAGATATGAGTTTGTGGGCATGTAGATGGTGTCTACCCTACTTTTTGAGATAGGCAACAATTTTACAGAATATTGAGTTTCAGCCATAAGTAAGAAAATTTAACAAAGAAAGATCTAGCAAATTTGCTTTGGTCTCTATTTTTGAGTCCTCTGTTAAGTACTTTTTATGTCTCCTTCAGAGCCACTGGCTGGTAATAATATTAAAGTATTTCTTTCAGAACAAGTTTCATGCAATCCATCTGGTAGATAGTAGTGAGAGAACCCGGGTATGGTGGTCTTAAGCTGTGACAAAGATACCAACAGAAACTGCTTCTTCCTAGCCTACTGCATCCTTATATGCTCATTTTATTTTGGGTCATTCAGGATACAGAACTTAGATCTTCCATATGTACATTAGTGAGAAATCTGGGCTTCATTTGAGCCATTGTAGAGGACAAGAAAGAATGGTTTGCATGCCACAGTTCATATTCTTGCTAGACATCACTGATTTCTTAAGTTCTTTCTTAGATATCATGCCCATAGGGGTTTATTCTCTCTGGCCCTTCTCTCATATATCCATCAACTTAGCTCACCTTCTTTCCCTCTCAGTTATTCCCCCAAAGCTCAAACTCCTCTGCTTCTATTATGAAGAGTTGATTTTCTCTTCCTTTGAAGTGTTCATGCCAGCTAATACCAGATTCTCAGGACCCCAGTTACTTCCCTTGGCTTTAAGAAAAGTATTTTCCAAAGAAAAGTAGCTCTTGCTCAATAAAAGGAATTTTCACATTTGCTCCTAATACAAATCTCTCTACCTTTATGATGAGTCTGTATTTTGTAAAAAATGAACTTGAACTATGTTTTGGTATACAACTGAGGACCAAAGGATTGTAATGTCTGGGGCTGAGCATGGCCTTGAATAAAAGATAATTTGTTGATTAGAATTAACCTGTCCACCACTACTTGATATTGCAGCATGGCTGCAGGATAATTAATATAGAGGAATGCCCTTCAAAGACATTAGAGGGTAAAGTTGTTTTAGTAGTCTTTTGGACTTCACCGTCAATGAGTTACCTGAGGGAAATAAGAGGCAACAAAACAAAACACTGATCCTAAATTCAGTCCTTGGTTCAGGAATCCTCATTGCATTTGGTGCCATGTGGGTGCCCTGGAGTTCTTTCAATCTTACTAGGTATAAAAGTTAACTGCTTGTTGGCAGGAAGTAACATTTATGATGTTGGAGGATGCCCCAGGGAAGGACTTTCTTCAGTTAATCTTTTCAGACATGCCATCAATTCCCTAAGCATAAAATTTGATACCCAAACTTTGGAAGAACAGAGTTTATGAATATTTATGCCTAAGCATGGATTCTCTTGAGAGTGGTGACTCGTTTGTGTGGGCATGTCTTTAGTTGGTATCATAATCCGTCTGGGGTATGCTATGACTCGCAAATTAAGGTAGAACCTGGTAGACATAACTCCTGTTCTGTTATTGCATGTGCATATCTGGGAATAGTTGAATTTTCCCAGAGCATTTGCAAATCCAGATCATGGTAGATTCCCAAGCATTAGGAATCACATCTGTTGGGGTGCCTGGGTGGCTCAGTGGGTTAAAGCCTCTTCCTTTGACTCCAGTCATGATCCCAGGGTCCTGGGATCGAGCCCCACATCTGGCTCTCTGCTTAGCAGGGAGCCTGCTTCCCTCTCTCTCTCTCTCTCTCTTTCTGCCTGCCTCTCTGCCTACTTGTGATCTTTGTCTGTCAAATAAATAAATAAAATCTTTAAAAATGTTTAATTAAAAAAAAAAAAGAAAGAAATCACATCTGTTGTGGTCTAGGAAATGAGCCCAGACTGAACATGCTTAAGTACTGCTCTATTCAAGGTAGAAACCATTGTGAACATACCACAGGAATTCTTTATTTATGGGTCATAGCACATATGGCCTGTCACATAGAAAATGCTACATAATGTTAGCTAATGTAGTAGACAGAGCTAGCTTTTAGTAATATACTTTCTTCTCCCCTTCCTGACACATGACTGTTCCTCAGCTCCCTTGCTCTTTAATAGAGCTCTACCACTAGACTTGATGCATGAAATGTGAGCAGAAGTGATGCATATCACTTTCAGGCAGAGTTAGTGAAAAGTCCATTCTAAATTCTTCATCCTCTCTCCCTCCTGGTCCTTGAAGGAGGCCTTAGGTTGAGATGAAAGAGGCAGCCCATCAAAGCAGTCTGGATCACTGGAAAGTCTGTGTAACCCAGCTGCCCTAGAACAACTCCTGAACCTGCAGTGAACTTTATATAAAAGGAGAAATTAACTTTCATTTGAGACTTGACTTTTTTTCCCCTCTTTCTTTTCTTTCCTTACAGCTGCATAACCCAGACTTTCCTAACTAATCTAGCTATTATTGTTGTTATTCATAAAGATGCTCTCATTTAACAAGCGCTTAATTTAGTTTTTTGAAATGCTGTTTTATAATAAGGAATTTATAATTTGAAGTAATCATTGATTTTTCTCTTTTATATGCTCATACCCAACTACCAATTCTTTTAGAATTCTCCTTCAAAATATAGCCCATTTCCAAATTTTTCTCACTATTTTTAAACCATCTTGATCTTTATCTGGATTACTACAACAGCCTTTTTTTCTAGATAAAGGGAATTTATTAAGTTTTTAATTTCAATTCCAGTATAGTTAACATACAGTGTTATATTAGTTTCAGGTGTGCAGTGTTATAATTCAACAATATTCTACAGAAAATTCAGATAAGTGTACTCTTAATCTCCTTCACCTATTTCATCTCTCCCCCAACCCCCCTTCTGGTAACCATCAGTTTAATCTCTACAGTTGAGTCTTGTGGGGAGTGGTTTGTCTCTCTTTCTCTTTTTTTCCCTCTTTTCATTTCTTTTATTTCTTAAATTCCACATATAAATGAAATCATATGGTATTTGTCTTTTCTCTGACTTATTTTGCTTAGCGTTATAATATCTAACTACATGTTGTTGCAAATGACAAGATTTCATTCTTTGCTTGTGGCTGAATAATATTATATATATAGACCATATTATATATATATATACACACATATACCATATTTATATACTTATATATAAATATATATTTATTAAAATATATTAATATAAATATATTTATTGTTATATATGATATGTTTCTATATATACCTCTATATATACCATATATATACACCATATTTATATATATACACCATATTTTATACACACATATGCACACATACCATATTTTCTCTATCCATTCATTGATCAATGGGCACTTGGACTGTTTCCATAATTTGGCTATCACTACAGTAGCCTCTTAACTAATCTTCTACATTCTACCATGCTGTAATCTCTCAGCACCGCCCCCCCATTCTATGATAAACACAGCAAGTAGGGATCCTTTCAAAAGGTGAGTCAGATTGTGTCACTTCTTCTTTTTGAACTTCCAAAAACTTTCCATTTCACTGGCTATAATACTTAAAATCTTTACAAATGTCTGCAAGCCCTACCAATAGCTTTTTGGTGAGGTCTATTTTGAGCATCCTATTTAAAATTTAAAACTACCTTCTGTGTTCCCACATATCCCCCACCTTTTCTATCTCCCTTCCCTGCTTTATTTTGAGCCCCTGTCACTAGTTGAAAAACTTAGTCATTAATTACTTATTAATTTTATTATTGTCTATCTCCCTCTACTGTAATATAAACAACATAGGGTTATGTTGTTTATTGCTGTATTTCCAGCATCTCGAATAGTGCCAGGTATATTTAGCACTCAATAAATATTTTTTACATGAAGAAATAAAGATTTCTATCGAGTTAGAGCAAAGTAATTTCATTTGCATATTCATTATAAATGAAGAGGGATATGTAATTATTTAAAAAGTGTATGTCCTTGGTTGTTAAAAAAAGGGGCAACTTAAAAACATGTGCCGTTAGGACTGCAGATTAAGTTTCATAATTAATTATCATTGTAGAACCTCATAATGTGTTTTATATCCTTTTGGGATCTCTTAGCAGAGAGAGGAGTTTTATTATAATTTTTTGTGGCCTAATTTGTCATTTAAAACTGCTCTAATGTGAGGAGTTATAGATTTTTATTTAAAGCTTTAATCAGTCATTCTGATGAAATGTTAAATATATCACTGTTCCTGGTAATATAAATTAAATGAGATAAGGAAGGTGCTTTCTAATGGGACACAAGTAAGTTATGACAGGAGTTTACATGGACTTTTAAAAATTTGTTTGTATTTAATTAAATATAAGAATAATTCAGATATTCTGTTAGGCATAAAATTTTTCCCTTAGTTACTTGTTATTGTGATTAAAAAGTTGTCCTGTTATGCCTACTATGAGAAAGTCAATCCTTAAAAAGATATCAAGCTTATAAATATTAAACAATAAAAGTGATTTGATAGCATTATGTCAAAAATTCTTAATTTTGGACACTGAATTTAATATTGCTCCTTCTCATCTCTTGGTTTTCTAAAATGCATTAGGACATCAAAAAGAGATGAATGGGTAACTGCTTCTTTAGCTACATGGTTTTCCCAGTAAAATTAGAGTCTGTTGAAAGTCACTGGCAGATGAGCATATTCATTATGCATTTCATAAAAACTTACAGTTAAATAATATGATTTGGGGTAGAAAAAAGGGAAGAAACTCTGAGTATTGCATTCTTGATAAAAACTTGATGAATTCCAGTGATAGTGTGAATTTGTGCCAGAAATCATGTTACACATTTTAGTTTTTATTACATAGCTTTTTTCATTAACTCCTATAGACTATCACTAAAATTTGGGTTTGACATAAAAACTGTTGTGTAATATTATTGAGATGTCTTACTGACTGAAAATATTATTAAATAACAAAAGTTAAAGTACAAAAAAAAAAAAAGAAAAAACTTTCCAAAAATCCTATGTAGGTATTTTTTTTTTAAGATTTTATTTATTTATTTGTCAGAGAGAGCAAGCAAGCGAGCACAGGCAGGCAGAGTGGCAGGCAGAGGCAGAGGGAGAAGCAGGCTCCCTACCGAGCAAGGAGCCCGATGTGGGACTCGATCCCAGGATGCTGGGGTCATGACCTGAGCCGAAGGCAGCCGCTTGACAGACTGAGCCATCCAGGTGTCCCCCTATGTAGGTATTTAAGGCTGTTTCTAGAATTATAGTTTACTTGTATTCTGAGAAGGCTATATAATCACTTATCTATTTGTCACACTTTCCCTATGTATTATTTCCTAGGTACTACAGAATATCATCTGGTAATGTGATGCCATTTCTTTTCCCCTGGAAATAAAATAATAAAATCCCATGAAGCAACTACAAAAATGCATTCAGCTACAAATTTCAAAAACCTTAATAGTAGCCATCTTACTCCATGTAGTTGGGACCCAAAGATGACCCAGAATTGTTTGGGTCGCACCAAAAAGTCAATTAAGATTAGAAATTATATTTAAAACATGGCACAAATATATCTTAAACATTTCATCTTAACTTAATAAATGCATGTTCATTAATTTGTGATTTTCTTCCGAGATCAGACGAGATCGGGCGCGTTCAGGGTGGTATAGCCGTAGACTAATTTGTGATTTTCTTCGAGTACAAGTCTGTTATGACTTTTTGCTGGCATGAAAAAATAGTCAAAATGTCATGATAGTTCATAGACATGTACCCCTGGGGATAAAAATACATTATATGTTTATAAAAAATAAAATTTAAAAAAAATGTCATGATAGAATAACACAAATTTCTGATTTCCAGTTTGTGTTTCTTTAAAGTGAAATAGGAGTTCACTTATTAAACAACTTGAATGTAGCCTCTTTTGACTTTTAAGACTCCCCCGGCTCAAATTTTTACAGTTGCCTTGAACACTCTGATTTGAGAGCAACCTTTTAAAAATGACTCACTTTTATTGAGTCTTTACAAGGCATTAAATTTAAGTTATAGATATAAACTGTCCTTTTACATTCATATTTCTTTTACTTTGAATTTTACTGTTATATTTTGGTGTTTATAATATAATAAAATGAAAAATACTGTATTAAATTTAAGAATAGTTTATTAAATCAGTATTTATAATTTAATAAAAATAAATATTTTATTAAATACTGATACTGATAAGCACAGCTCACTTAAATAAGTTGGGGAACACGTATATAACTCTTAACTTACAACTCCTCTGGGAGAGTAGAATACTCAGAGGCACTAGAAAGGAACCTTAGTGCAAGATTCATCCAACCATGGGCTTCAGTGAGTGGGACTGAGGAGTTAAGTGAGTGTCCGTTAAGAGAGCTACCGCAGGGACTGATTTTATGGAATACTACTGAGGTTTTATATACCAGCTCCATTCCCATATTTAATGCTTCTGAATATCTGACACCTACAGCAACTAATCTTTTCAGAGTGATATTAGTACATTTAATTAATATTAAATAAAATTATTCTAGCTCTTGGTAGATGGTCAATACTATGACTCCCAGTTTTGTATTATGCTTAGGCAACTTTGCTTTCTTTTTGCTCTGTGTCTGCATCCTTACACACTTTTCTAATGCCCATCTGTCACTCCTGGCCACTTTCTCATAAGCTCACATACTAATCTGGATTCTTGATTGCATATAGATGGTAAGAGGAGGTTAGGAAGAACTCCGCCAAGCAAAAGTATATCACAAGCAAACAAAAATGTTCATCCTGAAGACCAAGAAGAGCTCAAATAACCTCTTAGACCACTTCCCCCATACAGTCTTCAAAAAGGCAAAGGTTGGTTAGGTATCTGCCTTCAGCTCAGGTCATGATCTCAGGATCCTGGGATCGAATCCCGCATTGGGCTTCTAGCTTGGTGAGGAGTCTACTTTTCCTATCTGCCACTTCCCCTGCTTGTGCTTGTTTGCTCTCTCTCTCTCTGACAAATAAATAAAATCTTAAAAAAAAAAAAGGCAAAGGAAGTTGGCTAATTGAATTTAAATTTAAAAAAATAAAATAAAAAGGCAAAGGAAGAGAAGTAAGAAAAGGAGAAACCATCTTCCCAATTAGGAAGAGCCTTGGGGCCATCTGTCACTTATCCATAACAGAGGCAAGTTTTCTAAAGAAAAACTGAGTGATGAAAAGCCACATATAGGGACACCTAGATGACTCAGTCAGTTAAGCTGCTGCCTTCGGCTCAGGGTCCTGGGATCAAGTCCCGCATCTGGCCCCTTGCTCAGCAGGGAGCCTGCTTCTCTCTGCCTCTGCCTGTCGTTCTGCCTGCTTGTCCTTGTGCGCTCTCTCGCTCTCTCTCTCTGACAAACAAACAAATAAATAAATAAAATCTTTAAAAAATAAAAAAAAAAAAAGAAAAGAAAAGCCACATACAGTACCACATGTATTCATGGGACTTTAAATGGTGCTTCTCAAAAGAAAGGGTCAGAAGTATGTCTTTGGGGCAGGTGGGATAGAAGCTGGACAGTCAAGACCTCAGGCAGCGACATAAACTGAAACCAGTTGAGAAAGTACTATTTTAGTCTTTTCATTTGCCACATTAAAAACTCCTATCACCAGCAATGTTACCTATTTTTGTTTTTATCTTGTCCTCTTTTGGATGTGAAGTACAGCAAGAAATACCTTAAGTTCCCTCAGGTACATAGCCTGTAGTAGCCCATATTTTATTCTCCTCCTGTTGGCCCAAATGATCTTAACACTCAGGCCTTGGGGTGCTGCTATTTCTTTCAAGGGAGATTGCAGTATATTGGAAATGCCCATAACTGCACATAATCCTCACCACAGCTCCCATCGTCTGGACATGGGCCAATCACCTCCCCAGTGCCTGGAGTTTCCCTGAGAAACATCTGAAATAGGAAGGGACAGTACTTTAACTGAGGTGACACGTGGCTATTCTATAAACTATATGTGTGGCTGACTGAGAGTTTAGGGTATTTAGGTATAAAAATTAAGGAATTTTTTATATTTGGCTAGCAATTTTGATAAATACTGAATTTGAATGTTTTTTTGGCTGGACTAGCTTACTATAATTTGCAAAAGACAACTCTTTCTTTGAGATTCTATTATTCCCTATTTAATTTCCCTCTCACCTCACCTCCTAGTATATGTTATATGTATATTTGTGCAACTTCCCTGTTCTTTGCAAGCATTTGGCCTTGCTCATTCCTATTGCTGTCTGCAGGAGACAAAGGAGTCTCCTTCTTTTCCTTTCCTCATTTTAAAGTATATTCATTGGACATACTTAGCCCAAGTTCCAGAGGGTCAACAGGAATATGAAATTATTACAACAGCTGCTCCCACCCACAAAATTTAGAAAAACAGAAAGCATTCTGGAATTAAACACGAGCAGTGCAGCAGGAACACCTTAAGCTAGGATATGTCAAAAGTATGGTCAGAGGACTTCCTGTATCAGAATTTTCTCGGGAACTGGTTGAAAATACAAATTCATTGTTTGAATCCCTATTATAATAGTTGGAATCTTCCTGGGAGTGTTGGAGCAAGAGTGGCATTTTCTTATGTTTCCTAGTTGGTTTTTAACAAACTAAATTTAGAACCCTGGGTTAAGTGCTAATTTCCTTCTATTTAATATATACACACCAAAAGAGCACTATCCCCAGAACCAATACATTCCACTGTCTAGGTAAGCACTGTCCAGTAAAAAAGTGATGCAAGCTACATAGGTGATTTTGAATTTTCTAGTAGTTAAATTAAAAAGATATAAAGAAACTGGTGAATTAATTTTAGCAGTGTATTTATTTAAACCACTTTATCCAAATATTACCTTTCAACATATAACTAATATAAAAATTAATGAGGTATGTTAAATTCTTTTTTTGTATTGAGTTTTGAAATTCAGTAGTTATTTTATATTAAAGAAAACTCTCAACTTAGACTAGCCACATTTCAAATAGTCAATAGCTGTAGATGGTTGGTATGTTCTAGATTGAACATAGCTGTTACCAGCCATAGACCAAAAGAGTATTGGTATTTTCTGGGGTTAGGGGTGAGACAGAAGAAAAATAAAATAATAAAATATAATAAAATATAAAATCAAATCAAATAAAAATAAAACAAAATAAAATAAAACATAAAGGTTTTTTGGTTCCAAACCACCAAGAGACCTATCAGTTTCTATCAGTTATTCAGGAGTCTACTTCCAGTGACTGCAAGGTTTGCATCACCATGATACAGGCTTTCCTGAGATCCTCCTCTTCTTTATTTTTCTGAATCCTTATGCTATCCCCTAAGGTTCCTATTGTTTTGGCCCATATTCCCGAGTTCAGGTTGGCCTGTGCTCAATAGCCTAGAGCCCACTTGTAAACTGCTTTGCTCCTAGTGGAACCTCTGCTTCCTTTGCTCGTACCACTGTTCTAAGTTCTTCCTAGCACTATATGCACAGGAGCTCCTTAAGAAGCCCCTCTGCCCCATCTCATTCTCCAAATCTATTTTGTCAGCGTTGAAATCCCGCAGTCTGTGATTATTCTCCATATAGTGATGTAATCATTCTATTCTGCCTCCTATTTTCCTGGTCAAGCAGGGGTTGCTCTATTTTCTCTGGAGTTGCATATTACTCCTTCTGCCCTGGCTGAAGAATAGGGTGAAGAGGAGAATAGATCCTGGAGTGGAGGACACAGAGTGGTTCAGCAATGTGATTGGCATTGCAAAGTCAGAAGTTTACATAGTGAGGCTCTGCCTTGAGGCTATCCTGATACTCTAGAACTGAATCTATCTTCTTCACCAAGTCTATAGTCTACTTGATCCTGTCCTGGTGGAATACCCGTGTTCTTCTTCTGGGGATTTACCTATGAATAATGCAATAGCCCTTCAAATTTGAGGTTCTTGAGTGATCTGACTTACCAAACTTTAGCTATATACTCACTTTGGTCAGCTTAACTACACCAGATGTTGGTGATTAGAATTTTTTAAAAATTTTTTTAAAAGATTTTATTTATTTGACAGACAGAGATCACAAGTAGGCAGAGAGGCAGGCAGAGAGAGAGGGGGAAGCAGGCTCCCCACTGAGCAGAGAGCCCAATGTGGGGCTCGATCCCAGGACCCTGGGATCATGACCTGAGCCAAAGGCAGAGGCTTTAACCCACTGAGCCACCCAGGCACCCTGGTGATCAGAATTTTAAACTCTGAATTATAGGTTATTAGACTGGGCTTTGGCCTCCTGTCCCCATGTAGTCTACTCATGATCGACTCAGGACCATGTGAGCCCCCAAAGATTTATCTTGTATAGGTTAGAGGCAGACTAAGAGACCATTTTCTGAGACCTGTACGCCAAACCTGAACCTTCAAATTACACTACTTGAGTAAACCGAAAGGCAAGAAAAATGAATACAAAGAAATACATGAACACAGAAACAAAAGGCATTTCTTTCAGAGGCCTAAACTTGAGTTGGTATAAATCTAACCTTCTAAGATTTCCTAGGGCTGCAGTTATGCTGTATTAGTCTGGGGAATGAGAGCTGTATGAGAAGGACTCTTCCAATCACTATGCCACATTAAAGGTTAACATTCCAAGTATGCAGACTCAAAGAACACCAGGCCACTGCTAGAGTTTTAAAACTAGTCATCACTTCAAAAATGTCACCTATGGAAAACAAAACAAAAAACAAAACGAAACAAAACAACTCAGTGAAAAATAGGGAGACATCCAGGACAATTTCTGAATATCTTTCTAAGTGGTGGTACCAATGTCCAGATAAACAATATAAAAGAGAAAGCCATTCTGTGAAGCATGTGATGAGTTTAGTTTTGGCTTGTAGTGTTTGAATTGTGTGTGATGTCCAGGGACAAGTGTGTCATAGGCTGTTGAATATACTGGTCTGAAGCTCAAATTACAGGGTTCTGGGATAGGGATAAAGATGTGTGAGGCAGAAGAAAAAGGGTTGTAGTTGAAAGTTGAAGGGCATTAACTAGTGCAGGAAAGGAAAGGGGAGTGGTATTGCTAAGGTATTGCTATGATGATTCTCATGTGAAAGTCCTTATGAGCTCCTTTTGTGCCTGGGCAGATATCCTACTTGACTTTTAGTGTCTTTTTTAGGAATATGTCTCAGAATGAAGTTGAGAACATCCTCATCATATTGAAATGACTATTAAAAAGTTAAAATTTCTAGGTCCCTTTCAAACCTGTCATAATATCTCGAACTATTATTTAAGAATCTCTGGCTTGAGGGGGTGCCTGGGTGGCTCAGTGGGTTAAGCGTCTGCCTTCAGCTCAGGTCAGAATCCCAGGGTCCTGGGATAGAGCTCTTCATCGGGCTCCTTGCTCAGCTGTGTGTCTGCTTCTCCCTCTCCCTTTGCCCCTCTACCTCCCCATTCTGTGCTCTCTCTCTCTCTCTTCTGCTCTTTCTCTTTATCTCTCGCTCATGCTCTCTCACTCTCTCTCTCAAATAAATAAATAAAATCTTTAAAAAAAAGAAAGAATCTCTGGCTTGATAGCTATGGTTCCACTGAAGGTAACAATTGATGTAACCATCTTTGAAGAAATTCTCAAGATTTAGTGTATTTATCAGCTCCCTGGATGCTTGTTAAGAATATAGATTCAGCAGGTCTGGGAAAAGGCCATGAGATTTGCATTTTTAATCAACACAAAACTGTGATCACCTGATTTCACGTTGAGAAATAATATTAAGTATTTGGCTATCTGAGTGATCCCAAGATAGATATAGAATGGGGTTTCTTTATTGTTTTGTTTTGTTTCACTTTTTTTTAGTATAATTAATATACAATGTTATATTAGTTTCTGGTGTACAACATATTGAGTTGACAATTCTGTACATTACTCAGTGTTTACCATGGTTAAGTGTAGTCACCATCTACCGCCAATGTTACATTATTTTTACAATATTATCGACTGCATTCCATATGCTGTACTTTCTATCTATGTGACTTATTTATTTTATAACTGGACATTTGTACCACTTAATCCTCTTTATCTATTTTGCCCATCTCCCTATCTACCTCCTCTCTGGCAACCACTAGTTTTTTCTCTATATTGAAGATTCTGTTTTTGTTTGATTATTTGTTCATTTTTTTTATATTACACATGTAAGTGAAGTCATATGGCATTTGTCTTTTTCTACCTGATTTATTCACTTCATGTAATACCCTCTTAGTGTGTTCATGTTGGCACAAATAACAAGATGTCATCATTTTTTATGGCTACACAATATTCCATTATATACATATATATACATATATATGTATATGGTATATATATACCTGTAATGGTATAGTTTGACTTAATACAACTGTTAAACACATTCAACTTCCTTAAGCAGGTAATTGATACTCAGTTTACATTCTTACCAATAAATGTGTGTCATTTTCACTAGATGCATATAGAATTTATATTTAACTTTTTTTTTATATATGTATATATACACCATATACATGTTTATGTGTATATATATACCATATCTTCTTTACTCATTCAACTATTATTGGATAGTTAGGTTGCTTTCATATCTTGGCTATTGTAAATAATGGTGCAATAAACATAGGAGTGCACATACCTTTTTGAATTAGTATTTTTTTTTCTTTGGGTAAATATCCAGTAGTGGAATTTCTGGGTTATATGGTATTTCTATTTTTAATTTTTTTGAGGAAACTCCATACTGTTTTCCGTAGAGGCTGCACTAGTTTGCTTTCCCACTAACAGTGCACAAGGCTTTCCTTTTCTCCACATCCTCACCAACATTTGTTATTTCTTGTCTTTTTGATATTGGCCACAGGACAGTTTCTTTTTTTTTTTTTTTTAAGATTTTATTTATTTATTTAACAGAGAGAGAGAGCACAGGCTGAGGGAGTGGCAGGCAGAGGGTGAAGCAGACTCCCTGCTGAGCAGGGAGCCCAACGTGGGGCTTGATCCCAGAACCCTGAGATCATGACCTGAGACAAAGGCAGAGGCTTAACTGACTGAGCCACCCAGGAGCCCCCTAGTCAGAGTTTCTTAACCTGAAATTCATATACCCCCCCAAGGAACCCATAGTTAAAATTTAGAGTGTCCACAAATTTAGATGGGGAAAAAATACATTTTTATTTTCAGTTATTTCCAACTAAACCTTAGCATTAAAAAAAATATAAATGTAAGCAAGGAGCCATAGAAATAAGAGTGGTTCCTCTAACCTTATCATCAGTAGAAAACATATATTTTCATATCACATTAGAATTGTTGCAAATATCTTGAAATAATTGTTTACAACCATCACTACTCTGAAATTATGGTAGTTATTAGATTGCCATTAGATCTTATTTGATGAAGAAAAATATATACTGCTCTAAAGTTAAATTAAAAAACATTTTGATAACTATGCCTCAATAAAATTTGGTTCTTTCATGATTTTACATATTTTTAATGCATTTAAAAATTATTGTGGGAGGAATTCTTTAATTATTCTAAAATGTGAAAAAGTCCATGGCACAAAAAATTAATAATCTTAGTGTAGGGAAGTCTGCTTCTTGAGACATAGTAGAGATGTATTGCTCAATTCTGTGAAGAAAAAAGTGCACAAGTACTTACCCAACAAGAGACTCTTGGCCCGGCCCCCACACCTCATTTTCACTTTAGTGTTTCTTCTCATTTTCTACACATCTCTGATTTGTTTACTACTCCTTAATGATTGAATGACTCTATTTTCCATCAAGGATAATAGATTTTTAATCTCAGATCTCAAGCCCATTATGAACATTAATTAATGCCTGACATCTCTTAATTAAGTAGGTAGAAACTACAATCATTTCATAGATGGGAAAATCGGGTCTAGGCAAGTTTGATGACTTGTTCTTAGGCCATCCAAGGAATTGCTGCCAATTTCTAGAATCATTGATTATTCTTCTCACATGCAAACTGGTTTTTTATTCATCATATACCAATCTGTTGTAGAATCAAAAAACGTATTTTGCGAAATATTTCATTGATATAGGTATAGAAATAATCTTAATGTAGAAACATTTGGTAGTATTGGTAGTCATACTACACCAATACCAACAATTTATTCGTTGGGTTGTTCTTTGAAAACTAATAGATGTCCCGGTAGGAAAGAAAAAGCCCCAACCCCAAAAAACCATTAAGAACTACTATCCATTTTGTAATGAAACAGTTTGTTTTTTCTTCTGTCTAGAAGTTTAGCAATAAGAGAACCAGAGAAGAAAATGAGCATAAGTCAACAAAAAGCAGTAACTTGGGGCACCTGGGCATCCAACTCTTGGATTTGGCTCAGGTCAGGATCTCTTAGGTTATGAGACTGAGCCCCGCATTGGGCTCTGTGCTCATCAGGGAGTTTGCTTGAAGTTTCTCTCCCTCTGCCCTTCCCCCCAACCCCAAATAAATAAATAAATCATTTAAAAAAATGCATTGACTTAACTTTTGCTCTTAAGACACCACACACAATCAGTGAGTAAGGACTTTTTTTTTTTTTTTTGTCTTTTCATGGTCAATTCATTTCTTATGGATTCATGTTGCTTTGATCAATGGTGTTTGCATGTCTGATCTTAATCTAACCTTTTTGTTGTTTGACTAGTCCTTCTGGTTTGATAGGATACTGTAAAAAGTTTGAAGATTCTTTGTGAATCATCTTTTTTATGTGATATTAGTTTTATCTTTTGCTTTCCTAAATTCTTCTTGGCCTGGCAAGGAAGGGAAACAGAAGGACATACAAGCAAAAATGAAGGACACAGGTCAATACATAAATAACTGAGAAAGAAGAGATAGCTTCTCCTTATAAAAAAAAAAAATTCCCATTTTGTATGTGTAGAGGGAATGAGGTAAATCTAAAATCTTTATCAAAACAAACACCTTAGTGCTAATTATCATAGCCAAAAAACGTTGAAGGATGCTAAAATTAGTGGACAAAGTTTGAGAAACAGGATATTTGCATGATCTCAAACTATCTCCCCTAAGACATTTATTAATGACAAGAGAAAGGGAATGATTACATAGAGAAACTTGGCAGATACCAACCATCACGTCTCCTGGTATGCACCAAGAAGGGCGCAATGCTGTTTCTGTCCTATTCCTGCCCAAAATGTAAAACCTTGATCTAAAGCATCAGACAAACCCAAATTGAGGGATATCTGACAAAATATGTTCTCCAGGACTCTTCCAGAGTGTCAAAGTCATGAAACTCAAGAAACGACCAAGGAACTGTGGCAGATTGAATACTGAGTAGACATGACAACTAAATGCACTGTGAGATCCTGGATTAGATATGGAGCAGAAAATGGACTATAGTAGAAAAATGGTCACCAGTTTAAAATCTATAGTTTAGTCCCAGTAGTGTACCAGTATAAACTACCTGGTTTTGATGACTGTACTATAGTATGCAAAATGTTAACATTGAGGAAGCTGGATGAATAATTTGGTCATTTTTCTGTCATTCTGAAATTATTTTATTTTAAGATTTTATTTATTTATTTGACAGAGAGAGACACAGCGAGAGAGGGAACACAAGCAGGGGGAGTGGGTGAGGGAGAAGCAAGTTTCCTGCTGAGCAGGGAACCCGATGCAGGGCTGGATCCCAGGACCTGCTTAATGACTGAGCCACCCAGGTGCCCCTGAAATTATTTTAAATTAAAATTTTAAAAATCAAGAAGTCTTGTGTGGCAGTTTTCTAAATAACTCTCCATTGGTGATGGGGAAAAAAGAAGATTGTGGTGGCTTTGAAATATCTGGCTGTCTTCCCAACTTAGTCCTGCGTTAGATAGGCAATAACGCCTTTCCTGTGTATATACAGTTTGATAGCTTTACTTCTTTCATTGCACAGAAGATTATAGCTTTTTCCTCTATGAAGTACTGTACTTTTTTCTTGAATGGCACTCAAAAAATAGTTGGATAAAATGGGAATAATGATTGTTGTCCTGTTTACCCTGCTGAACTTACAGGGTTGTCATAAAGCATAAAAATAGATAAAAGAAATGGAAAGTATTTTGCAAGTCTTAAACATTGTATAGATGTAAGATTTTGATTATTGATGGAAAATTATCTAAGGTATTTTTATGATTTATATATACATTGAGTCAGTTTCTCCTCTTGCTTTCCCTGTACTCTAATGATATTCTACTTGTTTACCAGGCTTATAAATTCAAAATTGTCCTTGAAAATGAGAGCTAAAGGAGAGGGGATGGGTATCAGTTACCCATGACTCCATCTAGTCATCTTAAAACATGTTCTTCACCTTTTACCAAGCTTTATTTTTTGTTTAAGATTATTTATTTTAAGGAGAATGTGTGTGAGCTGGGGGAGGGGCAGAGGAAGAGGGAGAAAGAGAAACCTCAAGCAGACTCCCAGCTGAGCACAAAGGCTTGATTCTTGGACTCTGAGATCATGACCTGAGCCAAAATCTAGAGCCAGCCGCTTGACTGAGCCACCCAGGTGCACATGTCCCACACTTTTATTCTCTTCTATGACAGATGAAATTATAGACCAAAAAAGAGGAAATTTTAGAGCAGAATTTCTTTTTAAAGGTTTTATTTATTTATTTGCCAGAGAGAGAGAGAGCACAAGTAGGGGGAGCAGCAGGCAGAGGGAGAAGCAGGCTCCTCATGGAGCCAGAATCCTGATGGATGGACTTGATCCCAGGACCCTGGGATCATGACCTGAGCTTAACAGATGCTTAACAGACTGAGCCATGTAGGTGTCCCTAGAATCTATATTTTAAATATGCACTTCACCTCGTTATTATTGACAGGCAAATTTAGAAGCACTCTTTCTTTATAGATAAATTGAGAGAAAATGACCAAATTTACTTGAAAAATTTATACCCTATCTTTGGTAAATAGTAATTTGGGGGATATAGTCTAGAATAGGAAGCAATGATATAAACATTGTGGTATATACTTTATTAGGGGACTAAACAAAGCTGAGTCATGGAGATTACATCAAAATCAACATATTATCTCACATGTATTAGGATAGGCATTATATATATAAATATTATATATATGTATGTATATATATGTGTGTATATATATATAAATAAAAGACAAGTGATGAGGATGTGGAAAAATTGGAACATTTGTACACTACTGATGGGAGTGTAAAATGGTACAGCCACTATTGAACGCAGTATGGAGTTCCTCAAAAAATTAAAAGTGTGATCTATTATGACCCAGCAATCCCACTTTCAGTTATTTATCCAAAAGAATTAAAAACAGGATCTCAAAGATATGTTTTCATTCCTGTGTTCATTGCAGTTATCCTCAACAGCCAAGAGGTGAAAACAACCTAAATGTCCATTGATGAATGAGTGGGTAAAGAGAATGTAACACACACACACACAAACACACACACACATACACAGAGGACTTTTTTTCAGCTTTAGAAGAGAAGAAAATAATATGATATGCTACAATATGGATAAACCTTGAAGAAATTATGCTCACTGAAGTGACTCAGCACAGAAGGACAAATACTGCAGTATTCCACTCATACATATAAGGTATCTAAAGTAATCAGACTCAGAGAAACAGAAAGTGGAATGCTGTTTGCTGGGGGACAAAGAAGGGGAAGTGGGAGTTGCTATTCAATCCTGTATTTTCTATTTCCATTTAAATGATAACAATTAGCCACTTTATTGACCTTGAACTCAGAATAATCTTTGACCTATTCTTCAAGATTTTCCCTTCCTTCCTTCTTTTCTTTCTTCCTTCCTACTTTCCCATAATTATTGCCAGGCATTGTATTAGTCATTGACAGTACTAGTGAGAAAGCTGGCACAGCTCCCCTCTCTCATGGAGCTTAAAATATAGTGGGGAATACTATAATAAACATAATAAATGAATAAAATAATTAACCAGGTAATGTGATAGAAATTTACTGAGATAGAGGGGTTGGAGGAGCCAATTCAGCTAGGCCTCCTGAAACTGAGACCCAAAGGATGAGAAAGTCAATGTTAAATTCCGCTAAGATGTGAACATTTATAAACATTAAAATGTTTCATTCTGGAGCAGTCATTTTTAGGAGACGGAGAAGCAAGTCTACAGACTGGGAGAGAAGATTTATAAATCTCATTTCTAATAAAAAACTTGTATTCATTGCATGTTCATTGCAGCATTATTTAGAATAGCCAAGACATTGAAACAACCTAAGTGTCCACTGATGGATAAATGGATAAAGAAGATGTGTACACACACACACACACACACACACGCACATATGCCATATTTTAATACTTGGAGTATATATATCATATTATTCAGTTGAAAAAAATAATGAAGTCTTGCTATTTGTGACAACATGGATGGACCTTGAGGGCATTATACTAAGTGAAATACGTCTGACACAAAAAGACAAATACCACATGATCTTCTTTATGTGTGGAATCTTAAAAAAATAAAAAAGAGCTCATAGATATAGTGAAAAGATTGATGGTTGCCAGAGGAGCTTGAAGGGTATCAAAAAGTACAAATTTCCAGTAATATTAAAAGTAAGTCATGAGGATGTAATGTACAACATTTTGATAATAGTTAATAATACTATGTTGCATATTTGAAAGTTGCTAAGAAGTTCTTATTACAAGAAAAATTTTTTAACTGTATGATAATGGCTATTACCTAGACTTAGGTAATCATTTCCCATATATACAAATTTTGAATCATTATATGTACACCTGAAATTAATATAATTTTATGTCAATTATACCTCAATAAAAAAGACTTACTTTACATTCAGAATGTAAATACACAAAATTCAATAAGAAATAACTCAAGAAACATAAACATAAGTTTTGAACAGACACACTACTCAAAAAGGCATATTGATGGTAGTAAATAAGCATATGAAAAGACACCAGTACTCACAATGGAAATTCAATTAAAATCACAATGAAATATTCATACATCTATTAGAGTAAAAAAAAAAAAATTCCTGACATGACCAATTGTTGATAAAGATGTGGAACAACTGAAATCCTCATGCTTTGCTGATAAGAATGTAACATGGTATGGGCACTTTTTTTTTTTTTTAAGGATTTTATTTATTTATTTGAGACAGAGATCACAAGTAGGCAGAGAAGCAGGTAGAGAGAGAGGAGGAAGCAGGCTCCCCGCTGAGCAGAAAGCTTGATGCGGGGCTCGATTCCAGGACCCTGGGATCATGACCAGAGCTGAAGGCAGAAGCTTTAACCGTTACCACTGAGCCACCCAGGCGCCCCTGGTATGGACACTTTAAAAAGCAGTTTGATACTTTTGTTAACTTCAACAAATTTAAATACATACTTACATGTTTACCCAAGTTTACCCAAATTTAGTGCCCACAAATATTTGCATGAATATTTCTTTCAGCTTTATCTGTAGTTGTCAAAACTTGGCAACAACTCAAATGTGAATGAATGAATGAACAATCTGTGGCATATCTATACATTTGAATACTACTGTATTCAATACTGTATACTACTCTAAGAAACCAGGATGGATTCATACAACATGAATGAATCTCAAATGTATTTGGTTAAGTGAAAGAAGCTAGAACCAAAAGACATCATATTGTATGATTCCACTTACATGGATTCTGGAAAAGACAAAATTATTGAGATGGAAGACAAATCAGTGGTTGCCAGGAGTAGAGCGTAGAGATGGGAATGGTGGTTAATTATAAAGGGGCAGCAAGCAGGAATTTGGGGAGTAATAAAACTTTCTGGGTCAGGACTGTGATGGTATATGCAACTCTGTGCATTTGTCAAAATCCATAGAAATTTCATAACAAAGAGCAAATTATATACATTTAAAACATGTAAAGTTTTATTATTGATTTCTAGTTAGTTCTCTATGGTGTGAAATCAAGCATTGTATAATTTGTATTTTTTAATTTATTAAGTTGTATTTTATGGCCCAGAGTGTGGTTTATATTAGTGAATGTTTCATGTGAGCTTGGGAAACCTGTGTATTCTGCTATTGTTGGATGAAATAGTCTATGTCATTTGTATCCAGTTGATTGAAGGTGCTGTTGAGTTTGACCTTGTTCTCACTGATTTTCTGTCTGCTGGATCTATCCATTTCTGAGAGGGAATATGTAAAACTCCAACTATGATGGTAGGTTTGTTTACTTCTCCTTGCAGTTCTAACAGTTTTTGCCTCATGTAATTTAATGCTCTCTTGTTGGGCACATACACATCCAGAATTGTTATGTCTTCTTGGGAGAACTGAACCCTTAATCATTATAAATGCCCTTATTTATCCCTGATAACTTTCCTTTACTTTGAAGCCTGCTCTGTCTGAGATTAATATAGCTACTCTAGTTTTCTTTTGATTAGTGTTAACATGATCTATTCTTCTCTATCCATTTACTTTTTTTTAAAGATTTTATTTATTTATTTGGCAGAGAGAGACACACATAAAGAGAGGGAATACAAGCAGGGGAGCAGGAAAGGGAGAAGCAGGCTTCCCTCTGAGCAGGGAGCCTGATGTGGGGCTCAATCCCCAGACCCTGGGATCATGACCTGAGCCAAAGGCAGACGCCCAATGACTGAGCCATCCAGGCACCCTCTATCCATTTACTTTTAATCTGTGTCATTATAGTGTCACTGAGTGAGTTTCTCATAGACAATATATAGTTGGGTCATGGCTTTTGATCCCCTCTCACAAACTATGTTGTTTAGTTGGTGCATTTAGATCATTGACATTCAAAGTGATCTTTATATAATTGTATTAATACTTACCATTGTTACTGCTTTCTATTCATTATCTTTTTGTTGTTGTTGTTCCCAGTTTTGTTTTCTCTTTTTCTCCCTTTTGTGATTTTAACAGCATTTTATATGATTCTATTTTCTCTCATTTCATGGCATATCAGTTATACTTATTTCTTTTCTTTTTTTAGAGAGAAAGAGCACATGATAAAAAAGGGGGGGTGGTTGGGACCGAGGTAAAAGGAAAAAGAGAGAATCTTAAGTGGTCTCCACACCAAGTACATAGCCTGATGTGGGGCTTGACCTCAGGACCTGGGCCAAAATCAAGAGTAGATGCTTAACTGACTGAGCCACCCAGGCACCCCTCAGTTACACTTCTTTTTAAAACTATGTTTAGTGGTTGCCCTAGAATTTACAATATAAATTAACAACTAATCCAAGTCCATTTTTAAATAACATTATACTACTATATGGGTAGTATGAATACCTTATAATAACAAAGTAATCCTAATTCCTTCCTCCCATTCCTCCTATCATTGCTGCTATTCATTTCAAATATGTAAGCATACATAAGATATATTCATAGGCATACATAATGAAATTCATTGTTACTATTATTATTTTGAATTAACAGTTATCTGCCTAAGCATTTAGGAATAAGAATAATGAGAGGCACCTGGGTGGCTCAACTGGTTAAGCAGCCAACCCTTGATAGGTCATGATCTCAAGGTTGTGAGCTTGAGCCCTGTGTCGTTGGCTCCAACCCAAGCATGGATCTCTACCAAAAAAAAGAAAGAAAGAATAAGAGAAATGAATTTTTATTTTACCTTCACTTTTTTCTTCTTCAAAACTTTTCCTTTCTTTACTTGGATCTGAGTTTTTGACCCATATTATTTACCTTCTCTCTAAAAAACTTCTTTTAACATTTCTTGCAAAGCAGGCCTACTGACAACATAATCTCTTAATTTTTGTTTGCCTGAGAAAGTATTTATTTCTCTTTAATATTTGAAGGCTAATTTAACAGGGTATAGAATTCTAGGTTGGTGGTTTTTTTCCCTTTGAACACTTAAATAAATATTTTACTCCACTCTCTTTTTGCTTGCATGGTTTCCAAGAAGTTGGATATAATTCGTATCTTGGTTCCTTTATAGGTAAGGTGTTTTTATGATTTGTCTTTTTTCAGGATTTTTCCTTTATTTCTGATTTTCTATAATCTGACTATGATAGACTAAGTGTAGTGATTGATTGATTGATTGATTTAATCCTGCTTGGTATTCTCTGAGCTCCCTAGATCTGTGATTTTGGGTCTGACATTAATTTGGGGAAATTAATTTGGGGAAATTCTCAGTCATTATTATTTCAAGTATTTCTTCTGTTCCTTTCTCTTTCTACTCTTTCTGGTACTCCTAGATGTGTATGTTACACCTTTTGTAGTTAGGTCATAGTCCTTGGATATTCTGTTCCTTCCCCTGCCTTACCCCCACCCCCACCCCCTCACCCCCATCTTTGCTCTTTTTACAGTTCAGTGTTCAAGGATTCTATTGATATATCCTCTGGCTCGGAGATTATTTTTCTCAGCTATGTCCAGGGTACTAATCAGCCCACCAGAGATGTTCTTCATTTCTGTTACAGTGATTTTTATCTCTGGCATTTCCTTTTGATTCTTACTTATGATTTCCATCTATCTGTTATATTATCCATCTGTTCTTCTTGCATTCTATCTCTTTTATCCATTAGATCCCTTAGCCTATTAGTCATAGTTGTTTTACATCCTCAGTCTGATAATTCTAATATTCCACTGTCTGGTTTTGATATTTGCTCTGTCCCTTCAAATATGCTTTTTGCCTTTTACTTTTATGCCTGGTAATTTTTCTTGATATTTGGACATAATGTACTAGGTAAAATGAACTGCTATAAATAGGTCTTTAGTGATGTGGTGTTGAGGTGTGGGCAGAGGAGAAACATTCTATAGTCCTGTAATTAAGTCTCAGTCTTTTGGTGAGATTGTGTTTCTGGACTATGAACTTCTCAAGATTTTCTCAGTTTTTATCAGCCCCTTTAGGTGAGTCAAGACAGCTAGAGTGGGCAGGAGTTGGGTATTTCCCTTCCACTAGGTCAGTTAGGTTCTGCTAATACTCCAACAGACTAAGCTCTGTTCAACTAGTTTCCCCTAAGGGCAGGCTTTGTTTAAAAGAACAGAATGCTCTAGAGTTACTTAAAAATGGTTCTTTTCTCCATCTCCCTGCCAGAAACACAAAGGGATTTTAATCAGATACTTAGTGTGGGAAACTGGTCCAACTATTGGAGATAAATCTCACAATATTTGTTTTTAACTCTCAGAGTGTCCATTTTGGGCCTCCAGCAATTTGTCAGTTACAGTTCAGTCTTTCCTGTTCTCGCAATGGTTCCCAGGCAGTTTCTTCTTTTGAGTTTCTGGCCTACTAAGAAGCTGCTCCCTACATTTACCTGTCCCTCTCATCTTGGGGGCAGCAATTTGCTCTGTGTCCTCTCTTCTCTATGGAGCCAAAAAGAGTCGTCAATTTTTCAGTTTGTTGAGCTTTTTACTTGTCATTAAGATGGAGTGGCAACTTCTAAGCTCCTTACATGCAGAACTGGAAATTCTAAGTGAAACCATGGAAATTTTTTAAAAAACAAGAAAGATAAGGGTCAACACAACACTTTTGGATTTTTTAGCTTATATATATCATTGGTGACTGAGAAGTTTTGATAAAGTCTGGCTTATTGAATCCAAATTACTTTATGTTTAAGAGGAAATGAGGTGAGTAAATATAAAATGTCGTGTGGGTAACATAAGAAGCTTGACTATAAAGGGGAAAAAGAAGGTAGCTGGATGAGAATATGAGTCCATAAAAGTTTTAAATTTATTATGTGAGACCAGTTAGAAATAAAACTAATAAAATGTATAAGACTTCTACTGATAAAATTATAGAATTTAATAAAAGATATAAAATATCCAAATAAGTAGCTATATCATGTTCACTGATGCGATAACTTGATGTTATATAAAAGTTTCAATGTTCCCTGAATTAATTTATAAATCCAAACAATCTCAATAATAATGCTAATATATTTTTCATATGTGGGCTTTGCCAAATGGATTCCAAAATTCATTAAGACAAGCAAATGTATAAGACTGCCAAAATAATCTCTGAAGAAATTGGGAATTGCCTCATTAGTTTTCAAGACACGTTATAAAGCTGTATTGATAGAAACAGTTTGGTACCAGTGTAGAAATAGAAATTGGCCTGAGTGGTAGAGGATTTTTATAAACTTAATCAGGCGGTGATCCTAAATGCTGCTACTTTTATCAATATAGTCTCCTTATTGAAGCAAAACAGCACAATTTCTGACAAGTGGTATGTAGCTAGTGCACTGGCAAATGTTTTATTCTCTCTATATCAATCAAGAAGCAATTTGCTTTCACATGGTCAAATCAACAAAAAATACTCACTTTTTTGCTTTTAGCGCTAGAGCTTTCTGTCATAATCCAGACTACAACATCTATGAAATCTTGCTAAGAGATCTATTGTACAGGATGTAGCAAATATTTGTGCCAGAAGGTAAGAGATAAACCCCATGGAAACTTGGGGGTGATGGTTCTAGGGCTCTAGAGATTCAGAGTGTATTGAGATCTCTCCTTCAAAGTAAAAGTTAAGTTGATGTATCTCCTACCTACTAATGTTAAGAAAGAGATCTAATGCTTTGTGGGCTTCCTTGGGTTCTGGGGCCAGTATGTGCTTCATCTGAATTACTTACTTTGCACATTTACTGAGTTTCACATGGGGCTCAGAGAAAAAGAAGGCTCTGAAACTGGTCTAGGGCACAGTACATGTTCATCTACCAATTAGACCATATGAATCAGCAGGTCTGTGGCTTTGAGACCTGTTCAATAAAACTTCTGGCAAACCTCGTAAGAGAATGACAATGCATACACCTAGAATTTAAAGAAAAACCATGCAGATATCCATTCTCCTTTTGAGAAATGGCAACTTTCTTGCTACTAGTACCACTTAGTACTAGTTGGGACCAAATACCTAATCATGCGTGGGACACCAAGTGACCAGGCAATTAGAGATGACTGTTATGAGCTGGATATTATCTAATCCACAAAGCCCTAAAGCTGAATATGAACAGCAGTACTCCATCATAGTGGTGAGAGACCAAACTCAAAGAAATATGAAATACATAATTTGCATCAGTTGAGGTTCAGACTCTCATGACACTTTCTCCTACTGCTCCTTCAACTCACATCTGTGACCTCTTTGGAAGTTCCCTCAGACCAGATGAGTGAGGAAGAGGAAATTCAGGCCCAGTTTACATATTCTTCATGATATAGTACCATAGATGGAAGTGAATTACAGCATAATTATGGCCCAGTTCAGGGATGGTCTGAACAGATAGTAAGGAAATGAAATACTTTCACTGAGCAGAACTTCAGGCAGTATATATGCTTACCCACTGTGCATGAAAGAAGAGATGGCCTGAGGTGTGGATCACATGAATAGTGGCTCATGCATGGTGGTGGATATTAAACAACTTGTGAAATACAAGATCAGAGAATTGGAGACAAAGATATCTGGGCAAGAAGAATGTAGATGTACCCTTTAGAATGAGGACAGAATATGAAGATTTCTCTCATGTGAATTCCTATGTAAAGTCACAAACTGGAGTCTGGCAATTGCTAGCTAGACATAATGACTGATTATGTGGATAACTCTTAGCTACTATCTTCAGCCACCCAGTGCTTACTTAAGAACTTACAAACAAAGTGGCCTGATAGCAGGGATGGGAATTATACATGGGCTCAACATCATAATCTTACTCTCATCAAAGCTCATCTGCCTACCATGATTGCTGAGTGCTTGACTGGCCAATAGCACAGATCATCACCAAACCTCTGAAATGGCAACATTCCCAGGGAAGAGCAGCTAGAAATTTCATAGCAGGTTGATTACCTTAAATATATCCTTATTTGGGATAAATTTGGTTAAATTTCCAAAATTTACCTTCCCTGCCTGAAATCTCTTCTATCAGCACCACAATCAATGAACCTAGTAGTAGTATATTCACTATTGCAGTACAAGAGGATTTCTGAAGGTGTGGCCCATGGAAACTTAGGTATCTCCAAGACTCCTTCAGGAAGGCTGTGAGATCAAACCTGTATTTTAATAGAACAAAGACATAATTTGTCATTTTCTTCATGTTCGTTTATACTGATAGTTGCAAAAGCAATAGTGGCAAAACCTTTGGCCCCTTCGCATACATCAGGAAAGGGGCATCAAATAGGACTAAGAGTCAAGATAATTCACTACAAGACACTCCCAGGAAAAAATTTTCACAGAATGTACTGAGGAGGTAGTAAAAATGGTTAAATGCATTAAAACTTGACCCTTTAGGTTATGTCTTCTTAATATTCTGTGTGCCAAACAAGAAGTCATGCATAGAGCACTTCTGCTACATATCAAAATACAATGTCTGTCTTGTGTGATTGTATAAGTTGCAAGCTGAACTAGTTGCTTTTTCTCATGGAGACACCATTTTCATTTGAAAGAGCTGGTGACAGACATATTGGGGTTATTCAGATTTGCCTATTGGGCAGATATTTTCTCAAAAATGAATGAAGTGAGCTGGTCACTTCAAGGAAAATAATTGACAATACTTTGTTTCCTATGAAAAATTGAAGCTTCCAACTAAATTAGAATTTTGGAAAACATCCACCCCGTGAGCTTAAAAGCTTTGTAATAAAGATTCAAAAATGCTATCAAAGGTGATATTAGTAAATGTGATTTTTTTTGATACTGTATAATGAAATGTGTCACCATTTGGAAGGTCTGTGTTACTCAGTGAATCAACAGTTTTCAAATGATCAAAGCATGAAGTTACAAAATCATGCATGGTAAAAAATTTGTTTAAAGTGCAAGATTGACCAATAGTTTTAATATAACAGAGTACATTAAATAAAAAATTCAAATAAAAGGCAAAAGACAAATTGAGAAAACTATTTCCAATACATATTAACACTGTCAGAAGTAAAAAGTACTTTATACTAACGAGTATAACAGATCATTGAGCCATTTCTACTTGTTCGGATATAAAAATGAAGACGTTTTAAAAAATCATTGCTTGGAAGTGTGCTGTGTGAAATTTTCTTTTCCACCCCTTAAAACTTTCTTGAACAGATTCCAAAACCTTCTAGCCACTTTGTTATCAAACGGATCCTAAGTAGTTAAAAACCACATCTTCATATCCCCATCTTTAGTACCACCAGAAGCTGTTTCTCTGGCTAGTGGGAACAACTTCCGGAATGGGTGTAAGGGGTGAGGAAATACTACAAAAACTGTACAGTGTCCAAATAACCAAAAATGATTATTCTGAATCCTGTTCTGTGCTCTCCAGTGCCGGGTTTTTTGTTTTGTTTTTAAGATTTATTTATTTGTTAGGGAGAGAGAAAGAGCAAGCACAAGCAGAGGGAGAAGCAGGCTCCCCACTTAGCAAGGAACCTGATGTGGGACTTGACCCCAGGACCCTGGGATCATGACCCAAGCTGAAGGCAGATGCCTAACTGACTGATTCACCCAAGCATCTCTCCGGTGTCATGTTTATCTGGGTTGGCAGATAGGGAGTGTGAGGAGGCTGGGAGAAATAAGGTGGTTTTGGCTGCCTCTTTGTAAACCTTGCAAATACGGGAACGGTCTGGTCACAATTTTTGGTGGCATTTTGATGTTTCTCTTTAGCATGTAGGATGCTTTGCATCTCTGAACCTCAACTTTAAACCTGAGCCTAGATTCTGGATAGTAAGTGTCCTATTCTAGAAGAAAAATAGTGGGGTTCCTGGGTGTTTCAGTCGGTTAAGTGTCTGACTTTTGATTCCTGCTCAAGTCGTAATCTCAGGGTTGTGAGACAGAGCCCCACATTGGGCTTTGTGCTGAGCATGGAGTCTGCTTGAAAGTCTCTCTCCCTCTCCCTCTGCCCCTACCTCCCACCCCGCTTTCACTTTCTCTCTAAAGAAAAAAAATAAATAAATAAATAAGAAAAATGCTAATGCCACAATAGAAACATGACCAAAAAACTTAAACAGAAAATTCATAGGAATATAAATGAACAATAACAATTTTTGTCTAGCAACAATTTTACATATTATATTATCATTAAAAATTATAATACCAACATGTTTCAAGGTTGTGATGTGATAGTGCTTTTCATACACTAGCTGATGAGACTTTAAACCAGAATAACAGGTGTAAAGAACAATTTAATGATTTGTGTTGAGAATCACAGATGTCTTCATACTCACTGATCTACAATTTCTTTTCCCAGTAATGTACACAAGAAAATGATTTTAGATGCTACCAAAGATATATGAGCAAAAGTAATCTCCATGAAATTATGAGAGTAAAACTACAATCATTTAATTAGCCATAAAGAGGAGAATTGTTAAAATATGATGTAACTATATGATTGTAATACTATATAGCTATATTAGGGTTTTCCAGAGAAACAGAGAAAATTATATATTCTCTAATACCATATATACACACATATTCTTCATACCCGATGCTATTTTTCTCTTTCTAAATATATATATTTATGTAATAAAATCATATATGTGAATATAATACATCCATTATGAATTATGAATAAATTAATATATGGATTTATTATAGGGATTGGCTCATGAAGTTTTGGGGTGAAGAAGTCCCATGATCTGCCATCTGCAAGATGGAGAACGAAGAAACTTGGTGGTATGATTCAGTATGAATCCAAAGGCCTGACAACTAGGAGCCCCTAGTGTGAGTCCCAGAATCTGAAGGTCCAAGACCAAGAGCTGGATTCCCAGCTCAAGGAGAGAGAATTAGCCTTTTTAGAGCCTTTTTGTTCTCTTCAACCCCCTCAAAAGAGTGGATGATGCCCACGCACATTAGTGAGGCCTGATCTTCTTTACTCAGGCTCCTGAGTCAAATGCTAATCTCTTCCAGAAACACTCTCACAGGCATACCCAGAAATAATATCTTACCAGCTATCTGGGCATCCTTTAGTCTGGTCAAGTTAACACAAAATTAACCATCACAATAACCAATAAAAACAATGCTTTTAAATAATCTCAGAGTCCAATATTAAATAAATTAAGTTGGAATTAAAGAATTAGTGCACATTACGATTCTAAGTTCAGGTTTTAAATAGCATACATGTATAAAAATGGGGGGGAAAAGTTTTATGATCATATATTAAATGAATATTAAATAAAGTGGAATATAAAATTGAATATATGTAGTGTGAGTCTGTTTGCTTTTTAACTACACAAACATATAAAAATGATGGGAAGAAAAATAATACACCAATGGGTATATTATTTATGTAGCTAAAGTACATGAAAATCATTCTTTGAATGATATAGTCATTTGTGTTTGCCATATTTCACTGAGTTAGTTAAGTACATAAACATCATGTCACTAAAAATATTCATTGGGTACTTTTACATAAATCATTACTACGTAAGAAATACCAAAAGATAAGACCAAAAGATAGTCCCTGTCCAGAGTCTAGTATAAGGAAAAGAACATATACATCCAAGTTAAATACCGATAGAAGTAATGAATTGCCAGTGTTAAGAACACAGGAAATGGTACAGGAGTTCTACTTCCAAAGAATAACTATTTTTGCAAGGGACAGTGGCAACAGATGAAATAAGATAGTTGGGCTTCTATAAAAGGATATAATTTTTTAAAGAAGAAGAAAGAAATAGAAGCAAAATAAATAATATTAAGAGAAACTTGATTGCTTGACAGTTTTAGTAGTTTTCTAGGGCTCTCATAACAAAGAACTAAAAACTGGTGGCTTAAAACAATACAACTTTATTATCTCACAGTTTTGGAAGCTAAAAATCTGAAATTGTTGTTGTTGGCAGGGCCATACTCTCTCCGAAACCTCGAGGGGAACCCATCCTTGCCTCTTCTTAGCTTCTGGTGGTTTGCCAGCAATCCTTAATATTCTTTTGCCTGTAGACGTGTTACTTCAATCTTCCATCTTTATGTGGTGTTTGTTCTGCCTGTGTCTTCATATCATCTTTCTTATGTTCATGTCTGTCTCTGTGTCTAAAGTTCACCCTTTTATAAGGACACTCATCATATTGGATTGGGCCCATCATAATGACTTCATTTTAATTTGATTCCTCTGTAAAAACTGTATTTCCAAATAAGGTCACATTCTGAGGTAGGTTCGGACTGTGACGTATCTTTTGGGGGGACACAACTGAACTCATACCAGCAATTTTATGGAACGATGATTTGGAATTGGCATAGTAAGTTTGGAGAGAGGGGCATGAATACTAGGCTGAGGAAATGAATTCTGTTTTAAGTGGATAAAAAAGAGCCCCTGAAAATGTTCAAGAAGACCTCACTTCCCTGTCAAGCTCCCACTGAAATGACAAGAAAGTTTTATTTGTTTTTTTGTTTTGTTTGTTTGTTTGTTTGTTTTGGTCATGAAACCATAACATCACCCTTAAGTAAGTAAGATAGGAGGAATACATGGAAGGTGGAAAGCAAATGATGTCAGATGAACAAATTAAAAAAAACAAACAAACAACAGAAGGAACAGCAACCTGGGATGGTGGAGGGAAGCTATTCTCCCTAAGAGAGTTCTGGACAAGCTCTGAGCTGAATCCATGCAAAACAAAACAAAACATGTGGGACATGGAAAAATCTGAAATGTCTTATGTATAAAAGTTGCCAAAATTTCTATGAACTGGAAAGTCTATTCAAAATTTGCACTGTTGACACTGTTCAGTGACTAACTGTGGTGAGTCATC